>CANYCX011235676.1:0-13473 GCA_948193385.1 Breynia disticha f. nivosa
GAATGTAATTAGATTGGTTATGGATAATTGTATTTGAAGATAGGTATGAAATTGGAATATGAATGTATATATATATATATATATATCATGGAAAAGATGTTGAAAGTGAAATTGTGGAAAATGCATTAGCATTCATTCATACATATACATCATTACAATTTAATGATTGTATGATTATCGGGTTAAATTGATTAATTGGCATATATGTTTGGTTTGATTACATAATTGAAGATCATATTAGGTAATGCAATACTGAGCATGTATTCACATTTATACATCTACGTGGTGACGGGTTAGTATGTATACATGTCTTATAGTATTGATGGAAATTGTGATTATGGTTGACTTTGGTGGATGAGTTATGTTAGTGGTAATGCTTTGGTTTTTAAGATTGGTTTGTGATGGAAGATTATGGTTAATATGTTATGTGCTTTAGTTGGGTATATGTTGAATTGTTCCACATAATGGTGATGAATTTTGAGTATGTTCCATTGGTTTGATATGCCTTGTGCCATTGTTTTGAATTATTGAAACAGAATATATGCATTGAAATTTGGCTAAGTTAAGAAGATGAACAGGACATATTTTGGCAAGAAAACCAATGTCGATCGAGATTGAGGCAACCTTGATCGAGATTGGCATTCTGAAACCAGACTGTGAGTCAATTTGACACACCTCTATCGAGATTGAAGGAACCTCAATCGAGGTGGTCCTTCTGAAACCTGAAGGTGAGTCAATTTGACACACCTCGATCGAGATTGAAGGAACCTCGATCGAGGTGGTCCTTCTAAAACTTGTATGTGAGTCAAATTGACACACCTCGATCGAGATGGAAGGAACGTCGATCGAGGTGGTCCTTCTGAAACTTGTGAATTGAAGAAATTCTTCAACTCGATCGAGATTGATGCACCCTCGATCGAGATTGACAGTCTGGAACTCCAAGTTTTCGGAAATAATTCAATCTCGAATGAGATTGACTCAATCTCGATCAAGCTTTCCATCTTACATTGAAAAGTTATGCTGTTATGTGTTAAATACATGTTCATTTAAATCCAACTTGATTATATGTATGTTCTTACTAACTTCATTTGGATTTATAAGTTAACTAAACAACTAAGTGTTGAAAGTCGACCAAATGTGGTTATGTTACTTACTGAGTCTAAAACTCACGCAATTTATTGCCTGTAACGCTCGACAGGTATTTAAGAAGTTCAATTTTGGTTGAAACGGTGTACGATTGCTTGGATTGCGGAGAATTGCTTAGCGAAGGACCGAGGTGTGCTGTGCTCTTAGTTTGGATTAGGGTTTAGTTTAATGTAATGGTACATGACAATGAATACAGTCCGTTGTTTGTATTTTGCTGGGTTATTATTGGAAATAGAATCGATAGGAGTTCTATTTCTTTCATAACCTGGAAACTATTTGTAAAATATTTTGTATATATGTATATATATGTTTATCAAAGGTGGGTTTTATGAAATGTCCTTCAATATTTAGTCCTCAATTTTATTCTATATTATTTCTTAAATCAAAACTTGATTTCTGGGTTTGAGTGTCATTTGTAGGAGGGAAGTATACACAAATGATATTTAATTCGGGGGACACAATGTGCTTATGTTTGGTATGTTAGTTTGGTTTGAGAAGCTATGTGCAATTAAATAGTGTATTGTTGTGTGGAATGGTACACACAATACCTTAACTACATATATGTTATCTGGAAATGCTGCTGTGTGATAATATACTTGAAATTATATATATATATATATATATATATATGCATTTTTTAGACTCAGCACAACCATCATGTTGACCAGCACATCCTGGTGCTTAGACCAATTTGAACAACATAGTTCTTGTTAAGAAGAATCTGGAAAATTGTTATGCGCACGACCCATGCTCAATAGGGCACGAGCCATGCCAACTGGGAAATTAGTGATGAGAACGACCTCGTGTTCAACAGGGCACGACCCGTGCTAACTAGAGATTCTCCTGCACTTCATTTAAATAGAAATTTACTGAGTATTTTTATATACTCATCCCTATGTGTTGTTTAATGTTGTGCAAAGCATAGTAGCTGCCACTTCTGGACCAGAATTTTCAGTGATTAGAGTTTGCGTGATATACATTAGAGGTATGGCTCCGGAGTTGATGTTTAGATTTTGTACTTAGTACATTCTTGTATATACACACGAGCTTGGTTTGAAATGTTTTTCAAACTTATTGTATCAGCTTCCGCATTACTCTTTATTATAAACCATGTTTTTGTTTGGGCCGAGTATTATGAAAAGAGTGTATATATTTTATATCTCCTCAGTTTATGATTTATTAGATTAAATCATTTTTATTAATTATTGTAAATTTCATAGCAAATGGATTTAAAAATTGAGTCTCACACTATGAGCTACTCCTATCAGTCATCTAACATCCGACCTTAAGAAATGAAACCCTCGTTGCTTTTTATCATATAAAAAAACTATTCCATTGATCGAAACGAATGTGCTGAAATGGCACGATGTTAACATGAGTAGAACACGATTTGTACCAAATTTAACTCAACACGATGGTCGTGCCAAATGGCATAAACCGTACTCATGTTCTGCTTCAACACGATCTCGTGCTCTTCATAGAGGGTTGTGTGAGCTTATGAGATTAAATTTGAGACGAGCACTACCTGTGCTCTTCAGCAATAGGTCGTGTTGTCCCTTTTTAAGCTGGATTCTCTCTTAAATCACTGTCAACTTGCCCAAAAATCAGTCCCAAATCATAACCAATATTGACTATCGTGTAAAAAGAAAAAATCATGCAAAAAATAGACGTTAATCAATAAAGGTATAACTATTCTGTGTATAAATCACATTTTAAACTTAAAGTGAATTTTCTAATCAAAACTAGTTTAAAATGTGATATTTCAGGGAAATTATGACTAGATGCATTCGTAATACTTAAGTAAAGTATGAGAAATATGCTCATATTACGCCTGCATTAGGCGGCGTCAACAACCCAACTTCAATTCAAATATATCCCTTGACCTTTGATATCACGATTAACATAAGGCATGTCCAAAACATCCTTATTTAGTGCTAAATTACTTTCTTGATCTTTATGACAAAATTGATAAGTTTGAATGAATGACCTAATCATTCCACTCGGGTGCGGCCATACTCTTTCCAATCTTATCTATCAAGCGACTAGTGATATTTTCTCTCAATTTTTATGAGAGGGTCAATCCTTTAACTTTACTCATAGTCTTACTTATAATTCTTGGCATACCCAATCATACCCATACTTATCAACCTTTCACGATCACGTTAGGCGTATGTGAAAGTACACAAAAAAAATCATAATATAATTCATAGTGATTTTTAGTCTAAGGATAAATGTTTGACATTGTAAATAGCGATCGCTCTCAAAATAGAATGACCTACATTGTATCTATGAACTTTGTTAGATATCCTATATCTATGGCCCATAGACCATGATCACCTACAAAGTGCATACTAGTCTCAATTCGTTTCCATTCCCATGGAAACAAATGACTAGGGATATTTAGAATGTTAATCTCATAACTTCCAGGTTATACTATCAAGGTCTTCAACCTTGATACCTAAAGCGCTTAATTAACATTCTTAGATAGTTTTATCGTACACATAGCACACAGGTCAATACATGAATTGGTAAAACAATGCATCATAATTTTATTACTCAATAATAAAAGGTACATAAAATGTATTGGGGATAGGGCTTACACTAACACATTTTTGACAGGAAGGAATATGGCATAAGTAGTCTTTTGTGAGATTAAAGAGGGTCATGATAGGTCTTGATACTATAAAAATTTTTCAAGAGATTGCACGACTTTTGATAGGTATCATTATGATGTTGGGGAGTTTTAGAGGGAGCTCACTGGTTTATCTAGTAGGAGTAATAATCCCAGCCAGCAATCCTTTGAGCTGGATTAAGAGTCCAAAATTTTGACAACATAGTGACAACTGCTAACATCTCCTTCTCAGTCATGGTGTAATTCCTTCGAGCTAGATTAAGAGTCTGACTAACTTAATAGATCTATCTAAAATGTCCATCTCGTCTTTTTCATAAGACCAAACCTATAGCATAATCACTCGCATCTGTCATCAGCTCAAAAGGGAGACTCCAATCTGGTGAAATCGAAATAGGTACCGTCAACAACTGACTATGCAACAGAGTGAAAGCACTAAGGCACCGATCATCAAACTTAAAAGGAATGTCCTTTTGAAGCAATGAGGTTAGTGGTTGGGCAATTTTTGAGAAGTCCTTAATGAACCGCCTGTAGAACCCTACATGACCTAGAAAACTCTGGACATCCCTAACGCTCGAAGGTGGAGGTAGTTTCTTAATCACCTCAACTTATGCTTTATCCACCTCGATTCCTTTTCTCGAGATCTTGTGCCCTAATATGATTTCCTCTTTCATCATAAAATGACACTTCTCCCAATTAAACACCAGATTCGTCTCCTCACACCGCTGGAGCATTTTCTTAAGATTTCCCAAGCAATGATCAAAAGTGCTTCCAAAAATAGAGAAGTCATCCACGAACACCTCATTGCAGTCATCTAGTAGGTCATTAAAAATAACCATCATGCAACGCTGAAAAGTGGCTAGAGCATTGCACGTGTTGAAAGCCATGTGCCTATAAGCAAACATGCCAAAAGGACACATGAAAGTAGTCTTTTCCTGGTCCTCTGGCGCAACTAGTATCTAAAAATAACCGAAATAACCATAAAAAATAGTAGTAATCATGTTCGGCTAAGTGCTCAAACATCTGATCAATAAAGGGAAGAAGAAAGTGATCTTTTTGGGTGGAGTCATTAAGTCGACGATAATCTATGCACATACGCGAACCAGACACAGTCCTAGTAGGAATCAACTCGTCATCCTGATTTCTCACCACTGTAAGTCACCTATTTTTAGGAACAACCTCTGTCAGACTGACCTATCTACTTTCCAAAATCAGATAAATGATCTCAGCATCCAGTAACATCAGTACCTCAGCTTTGACAACTTCTTTCATGTGAGGGCTTAGTCTACTTTGCGGTTGCATCACAAGCTTAAATCCTTCCTCCAAAAAGATCTTGTGGGCGCAAAAAGAAGAGATAATACCCAAAATATCAGTTATGCTCCAACTAATAGCTCTACTGTGCATCCTCAAAAGCTCTACAAAATGCCTCCACTAATCTCTCTCTAAATCTGTGGCAATGATCACTGGCAGTTTGTCTGCATCTCCCAAGAACTCGTAAGTCAAATGAGTAAGAAGTTCTTTCAACTCCAATTTTAGCAACTCTTCTAAACTAGTTTTAAGAACATGCTTAAGTGGCTACTCTAGCCGCTCAAATCAAAGTCTATTATCATGTACAGATGAAATATGCAATAAGAATTTGATCTCCTCCTGTGAAACCTCTGTCTCCTGAGTAAGCATGTCCGGTTCAAATATTAATGCCCTTTCTAAAGAATCTCTAACGAAGATTCTTGTAAAATCTTAAAACACAAATCCTCGACTGAACATCAGCAACTGATTAGCTATTATCAGTAAAAGATTTTAATGGCTTCTTTAGGGATTTTGCCAAGGTATATGTGACCTCCTGATCGTCGACCCGTAACATAATCAATGCCTGAGTTGTAGGTAGAAAGGGTCTCCCAAGAATGATCAAATTACCATCCCCTCAACATCCATGACAATAAAGTCAACTAGAAAGAGCAAAGTGTCAACACGTACCAGAACGTCCTCAGCTGTTCCCCAAGCTATCGTAACTGATCTGTCGGCCATTTGCAAATGATTATTGCATTTCTTCAACTCAACACCTCTCAGCTGACAGAACAGTGTGTATGGAATCACATTCACACTCACTCCACGGTCTATTAGCGAACGCTCAACAGCTAGCTCATTCATAAAACAGGGAATAAGGAAGCTCCCAAGATCTTTGCTCTTAACTGGGAGACGAGGTGTAAGGGTGGAGAAACTCTCAACACGCATGCTCGCTAACTCCTTACTTTATTTGGCTTTGTGAGTGACCAATTCCTTAAGGAATTTTGTGAAAGTAGGCATCTAAGTAAATAAATCTACAAAAGGAAGTGTCATGTGAATCTCCCTTAGAATACTTATGAATTTACCAAATTACCTATCCAAGGCATTGCGCTGGAGTTTCTGAGGAAAGGGAATTTGAGGCGCAGCAACAGGCTGGTCCCTCTGATAAGAATCAACATCAACCACAACTGTCTTCCCTTTCTTCCGATCTTCTCATATTTGGAGCTCATCCATCTTCTCATCAAACTGCGCTCCAGTGTCACCAACTTATAGATCAAGCGTATTATACATGTCCTGAACCATCGCATGATCAATGTCAACCTTCTTGTCACTCCTCAACAGAATCGCTTTAACATGCTCTTTGGGGTTAGTCTCTGTGTCATTTGAAAGCGCACTCTGAGGTCGAGAAGCGATCTATTTGGCCATTTGGTTCATTTGATACTTCAGGTTCTTGATAGTCGTCTGCAAGTCTTTATTCTGACACCAGAGTTCTTCACCTTCCTCTTGGCTCATAAACCCTTTATCCTCTCTCTGCCAAGTGCTCGAGCTACCACCATTAGCACTGGCTGGAGCAAAAATGCTGGAATTTGGTTGATTGTTGGCATGTGGTGGCTGGTAAGAGTATCTCTAAGGAGGAGGAAGAGGATGTCTGGGATAAGTCTGATGGAAGAAAGAAGATGAATGCAGAGGTGGCTGATAAGAAGAATGGGAAGAATGGGATGGATGGGAAGAAGACTGATGAGAAGAAGAAGAATACAAAAAGGAAGGCTACTGATGACGAGAATACGATGGGTGATGTGGCTGAGCATATGGAGGGTGTCTTAGTGGGTGTGGCTGGAATGGTGGTCGCAGATCAATGTAATCTACTCTCTCCATAGGTGGACTTGAGAGATAGGTATAAGGTGGGTCATCATAAGCGTAAGACGTGAGGTAGTAAGTCTCCGTAGGCTGGTCACCACCATACGTAACATAGTGAAATGGTCTCGGTGCTGATCGTCCACCAATAGCCTGCTCCTTTATCAACCTTGTGAGCTCCTCAATTTGCTTACCTTGGACCATCATTTGCGCCTCAAGAGACGTGATATGGTCCACTTGCAAGGTAGCAGATGACTGAGAAGGCTGAGGTCTCGTAGGTTTGACGACTTTATCAGTCTAAGCATATCTATTTAACGTCATCTCCCGATGAGTGTCATGTACTCCTCTGGACTCTTATGGAGTCTAGATCCACCAAAAGCTAAATCCAGAGCTTACTTTATTTTCAGCGTAAGCCCGTTGTAAAAAGTCTCTACCTACAACCACAGCTCCAACCCGTGATGTGGGCATCTTCGAAGGAGTTCCTTAAAGCGCTCTCAAGTCTCACCTAAGCTTTCTTGCGAAAACTGCATGAATTTTGTAATCTCCGCGCATAAACGTGCTGATCAGGCTGGTGGGAATATATTTCGTAAAAACGATGGCAAAGCTGGTCACATGTCTCGATCGAACCAGAAGGGAGACTACAAAACGATGACTGCGCATCATTCCTCAAAGAAAAAGGAAAGAGAAGGAGTCTTTTAGCATTCTCGGACACGCCATTGATCTTGGCTAGCCATGTGAGAATTCGCATCCTCGTACGGCTTACCCCCAAACTGCACCTGACTTTGAACCATCTGGATAATCTGTGGTTTGATTTCATAGTTGTTGGCAACTATCCTAGGTCTAGTAATAGACTGACGCATCCCATAAATGCGCGGTCTGACGTAATCCATGATAGTGTGCGGCTGGGGTAAATGGGCTCCTGGGTTTCCTAGATTGTCCGCCATAGTTGTACCTCGATCACTCTCGCGTGTGTGTGCCCCTTAATTCGAACTGTTGGAAGAGTCCAGTGGAATCTGAACTGGCCTGCTACTGGTAGTGGCTTTTTAGGACTACTTCGTCTTGCTCCTCGTACAAGCGTGCATACATTGCGATGAAAGACTAAGACTAAACGGACCCTAAGTAACTAGCGATAACAAACTAAGCAGGAAAGCAAACTAAAGAAAAAAAAGAAAATATATACAATAAAAAGAAAATAAAAATAGCAACAAAGCAAACATGGAACAACATAATCAAAGTAAATAACAAAACAAGGAAAGGTAATAGTCAAAACAAATAATAGCAAAAATACTAAAAATAATAAACAACATGCAAATATAACAAAAGCAAGCAAAAATAGCAAATGACAAGAAATATCAACAACACCCAAAAAGAGATAAAACAAGTAAAAACATGCAAAATATGCAAAAAAATAAAAGATTAATCCCTCTCACCTACAACTCAAACACTATTACTCTTAACTAAAATCCCCGGCAATGGCGCCAAAAACATGACGCGTCCTAAAACTAAGTTACACGAATTTTCACAAGTTCACGATCAAGTAATAAATGGGAGTAAAAACTAAACCCAAGTTATCGTACCGTAGGAAAATCAGACTGAAAATCAGACTAAAAATCATGCGTGTCATTATTATTTATCAGAATGATCAACCAATTGGTTTTTAAAATTAATTTTAACTAACCTAATTAATTCTAAATGCTATTTAATCCTAAAGTGTGTGAAAAATCAAAACAAAAATATCAAAACATGCAATTAAAAATAAATTGAAGTAACTAAATCAAAACATTTAATTGAAAACTAATAATAGAAACTTCAATCAACAATAACTCAAAAAAAACTAAGTTCATCATTAATCTAAAAGTAAATATGAAAACAAACTATAACAAATCAATAACTCAAGCATCTAAACACCAAACTAACATCCAAACAATAAAAACCCAACAAAAATCACCATCAAAACAGAAAATAAACATGTATCAAAGCAAAAGGTAATAAAATGGTGTGGCAGTAACAAAAGAGAATGACAATGAGCTACTAAATCCATTCTCGCTCAGATCCATCAACAAAACCTACAAAAACACAAAAAGAAATCAGAAGTCACATAAATAGAGCCCGATTGTAGTGGAAATAACAAAGTACTTGACATAAAATTGAAAGGAGAGTGTAAATCAAAGCTTTGACTTAAAAAAAACGAGAAATGTAAAAGCAAGCATAAAAAATCAAGATTAAAACTAGAGGAAACCCTAAACTACTTTCTACCAAAATCTAATGGTCGTCAAACCTCAGACTATGCATGAAAAATGAGACTCTCGTGCTTTTTATCACACAAAACCTTCTGTTCCATTACTCGACACGCTCGTGCTCTAATGGCACGAGTCCTGCACCGCATTTTAATCCCAATGGAACGAGTAAGGCACGATTCGTGGTATTTTTAGCTTCATCACGAGGTCGTGCTCATGTTCTGGGAACAACGCAACCTGTGCTCAAGTTCTGGGCAAAACACGAGCTCCTGCTCATCATATTGGGTCATGTCATCTTTTGGCTCGTGCTCATAAACACCAGGTCGTGCTTACCCCTTTTAAGCCCAAATCTCTCTCTAATCTATTTCAACCTTCCTGCTAAATAGTCTCTAACCACAAGCAATATTAACTATCGTCTAAAAAGTCAGAATTAGGTGAAAACAGACGATAATCAATAAAGATGTGAATTATTGTGCGTGTAAATCACATTTTAAACTTAAACAAATTTTCCAATTAAAAATGATTTAAAATGTGATTTTTTAGGGGAAGTTACGAATAAATGCGCTCATAAAACATAAATAAGGCATGAGAATTATGCTCATATTATGCGCGCATCAATATATATATATATATATATATATATACATTTCCTCTCCTTCGACTGGTTTAATTTTTTTAAAAAAAATGGTTGCCAAAATTGTGTATTTATTCAAAAATGAGCTTTATAAATTTGGGTGCGACATTTAGTGGTATCAGAGCAGAGATTAGAATTCCCTGCGGACTGTGCCAAAACTATTTTCTTGCATCATGTTTATAAAAACTAAAGTGGGTTTAATGTTGATTTTCTTTAGGAATGGAGCCATTAGATAATGTATCACACGAGAAGGGTTAGCACCAGTGTTAGTGGCGTCTTATAGAATAGTAGTTGTGGAGCTGTAGGAATTGAAAAGGCAATTAGAGGAGCTTCTAGAGAAGGGTTTTATTCGACCGAGTGTGTCACCTTGGGGCGCGCCGGTATTATTTATGAGGAAGAAAGATGGGAGTTTACGATGATGCATCGATTATCGCCACTTGAATTGAATCCTTGTTAAATTTTCTACCTAGCAGACTTATATGATCCTTTGCACTTTGATATCATGACAGTATAAGACATGAGTTAAGTCATTATTATTTAACATTGTCACTTCTTTAATCTCATTATGTGAAAATGAAATAAAATAGATTATTGATTTAGACTATCAATAAACCTGGTTTGGCCAAATATTTACAGTTCACAAATCAAGTGGTCGATGATATCATCTCTCTTTTGAAGTGGCAATTCCTTCACTTCTTTGCTATCACTTTAGCATGAAGTGTGGCATACCTAATCAAATCCTATTTACAGCCTAGTTATAAGACATGTTTAGCACATGTCAAAGTATACCAGATTCCACGCAAGACTCACAAAGACTTCAGGTCTAAGGTTCTAATATAAGCACTACTTTATAAAAATTTTTATGATTTTCTAACCATACTACATTTTCATTCAAGTGAATTGATCCAATGCATCTTCATTAATGTATCTTTTCCATTCATTCTCCATGATTGGAGAAACACAATCATCTCACAAATCACCATACTAGTTTTAGTTCATTATGATTCCCATTGTCAATGCTCAACTAGGGATGTTTAGATGATATCCTTAGTTCACAGGTTTCACTATCCAGTTCCTTACACTAATAATTGAACACGACTAACATCATAGATTATTTTCTCTTTTGTTTATTCACAAGGATTAAAAAAGATAGAATGTTTTGCCTCATCTTTATCATCCACTTATGATGATAAGCAAATTTATGTGAGACAACTTTATTGGACTTAGGGCTGACACTAACACCTTATTTAAGAAGTTAACATACTTTATCTTAAAAACCAAAAAAGTCAAATGGTAAGGCTAATGTACGTTATCCTCATAGTTAACACACGTTATCAAATTTCACCCACATTTTATTGAGGAAAATGGTTAGTGTACGTTCATCATACATCTAAAGTATGTTAACAAAAACCCAAAATAGCGTACATTGATTTTACAAATAATGTATCTTATTATCTGTTATGTTGTCTAACGTACATTACTACACGAGTAAGATATGTTATTAGCTTTAGCAGTGTACACAAAATATATATTTGACATACACAACATAACAAAATTTTCCATTTAAAAAAAATCATCCCAAGCATCACCACAATCACAATTTAATTAAAGGAGCATCTTTTATCAAATTAACACAATCACAGCTCACTGCACAAATGAAAACCATTTAAAATGCACATAAGCATCAATTTACTTGGATCATTAAGATCTTTCACATATGCAAAATATCTCAATTATGAACATTATGAGAATATATCTTTCTCTAGTATTTTATAGTACTCGACCCATAATAGGACATAGAGGACCCTTGCCCTCTATCATAACTATTTATCATAATAATCTACACCTAATGGTACTCCATCCATAGCATAAATATAGGGACACCTACCCTCTAAATGTACCCATTAAGTTTATCATTATTAATCCAAGATTCTTGCATTTATAAACTTTATTCTCTGTATTTTACGATAGTTCTAATGATGTGCAAAGAAATATGGAGAATTCAAGGAGTGTTACCTTGATTGAGTTGTAGGAATCTCAAAGTTCCGTTCATTTCTATGATTTGATGCTGGGTATTTAGCAGGATTGAGTGGAGAGAGCTTTGGAAAGTTTGGGTTTGTGTTTGAGGTTGTGGGTAAGTGTTTTACAGTTGGGGGAATCGTGTGACGCTCAAATTTGCAGAGTTCGTTTTTGAATACACAATGACTGTTAGCCAAAAAAATTTTTCTCAAAGAGTAATTTAGAATATCAATTGAGATATATGAATATGACATCCATGTATTCATTAAACCCAGGCTACTATTAGCCAAATACAACCAAATCATAAAAGTTTGTAAAGCTATGGTTTGTAGGTTTAAAACAATGCATGAGCCCTATCTCTACCCATCTTGCATGGGGATGTACAAAATACAAAATATATAACTTCCAAACAAAACTACGAGCCACAACCTCAGAGTAAGCATCGCACCGCTAAGCTCCACCCAAAAAAAAGAGTTCTGCAGTAATCACCTCTCTGCACATCATTACAATTTAAACAGGCATGTGAGCAATCTTGATTACTCAGTAAGTGTAGGATAACACTTACCAAGGTAACTTAAGCATAATTACTTCGTTCATTAAGGTAAGTTAGGTACATTATGTGTTAGGTCCTCATTCCTAACACCTACCTCTTTTACTAGCCACTTTATTCCATGTTTAGATGAGAATGTTTCTTAAACATATTAGGTTTCATTCTATTCAATAGCCTAGAACGGCCTGGGGAACAGTTTGGTCAAACCATTCACCACCTCGTTCGGACCTCCTGTCTCAACTCAGAAACACTAAACAGTTTAGGGAGCAGCCTTACCAAACCGTTCTCCATCCCGTTCTATTCTTCCAACAAGTCAATGTCCTTGAACGATTTGGGGAACGGCTTGGGATAAACCATTCTTTATCTCGTTCCATACTTCTAGAACTCATCCAAATCTGAAACGGCTTGGGGAAGGGTCTAAGGAGCCCGTTCCTCAGCCCGTTTGACCTGCTGTTTTCCAAAATTCCATAACACTTAGCATATACATTCTGCCTCAAATTCTTAACATACATATGCAACATTCAACACAACATAAAACCATACATTTCACCTCAATTAGTCACATCCATAACAACAACATTCTAAACCAAGTAATCACATTCATCCATGCTAATTCCAAATCCATTTTGTTAAGAAAATCAATTAATCATTCTAGCATACACCTTGTAGAATCATTCTCAAACATCACAAGAACATTTAGGCATTCTTTCCAATCTCCTATGCCAAGCCACATCCAAACCAATTTGCACACAAAATTCCATTAAATTAAGAATGAATGCACAATGCAATGCCAATGTATTTCCACACGCATGCATGCCCTAGGCTCTTTTCCTTTATCCTCGGTCCCAGACCGGCATTGGAACTCCATCCGAATTCATTTTATACCTGGGTCCTAGACTAGTATCGAAACTCCATCTGTGTTCATTATTGGGCCTAGCCCATTTCATCGTGACCACTTGTCACACACCATGCTCAATGCAACACATAAACCATGCTATTCATTATGGCCATTTACAAAATCAATGATATAATCAAGCCACATGTAATCCCGTCTCATTCTTAGCAAGCCTTAATCGCAAGCATTCATTTTCCACATTTATAGTTCACATTGCATATAATC
>CANYCX011236101.1:0-11448 GCA_948193385.1 Breynia disticha f. nivosa
AGGGGTTGTACTCGCGGTTTGATTGGATGTGGAGTGCACGTGATTGGCGTGGTGGGTTGTTTTGGCTTTTTAGTTTTTACTCTTTTGGTTTTATGTTTTTGGAGGGAATAAAGTTAAATTAAAACCTCTGTTTTGGCATTACTATTCTTTTATTTCTTACGCTACAATTATTTCTTACCAAAATAAACAATTTCGCACGTTAAACGGTTTGGAATCGCCTGCCCGAACCGGGTAGATCCCGTTGCGATTCCGAACCATTTAATAATTTTCTACTCTCACCAAAATAATTTTTAGTGCATTGGAATAATAATTTTTTAGAGCAATATTTTATATTTTTATCAGGATAATACTTTTGTACTTTTATCGTTGTAGTTGACATAACATAAAAGTGTTATTTTATTGTATAGAAATAAATGATATTTTTTACATTTTTTCCTAAATTATTTTCAATTTATTTCTCTTTTTATTAATGATAAACATATAATAAGTGTTGTAACACTTGGTTCTTCCTATAATTAAGGGTTATAGAAAAATACATCAGGGTTAATATAAAAGAATAATTTAGGATAAAAATATTATTTAAATCGGGTGGAGGAAGTATAATTTGTGAAATTATCATTACTTATATAGAAAATTAATCCACACTTTTCGCACTATGCGGTGGAATGCTGTAAGTTTAGATTTTGATAGTATTACTTTTATAAATTTATGTAAATTATTTTATTCGTAGACAAAAATTATTATAATGTTAAAAAACAAATATAACAATATTATTAATATGACTTATCTCGTATTACCAAAATATTGGTTTATATTTATTTTTATATAATTTATTCCGCACTAAAAGAATAATTTGATTATATCTTTACAATTTTTTAAATCGTAAATTTGACACGTATAACTTATATATGCAGTCAAATATCGTAAATATACGCACATATTTCAATTTTAATATAGATAGATGTGGCAAATAAGTAGACAGATTAATTAAGTGTATTGACTTTAAATAATAAATTTTGTTTCCAAATTATTTGATGGACATACTTTTTTTTTCACTAAAATTGGACCTTCTCTTAATGAATAAATTATAAAGAGTTTTACTATGAGTTCTCTCTTTAATAGGACTCAATGAGATACTAATTTATTATTTTTAAATACAATATAATAAATTTAAATATTTTTACGTAATTTGTGTATTTTTAATAAAATTTTAAAAAACTTCATTGAGTCCCCTTTCAAAGTTCTCATATTAATGCTCCGTTTGTTTGGCAAAAAATTAATTTTTTCACAAAATATTTTCCATATTTTTTAATCTTAATTTTTGAAATCATATTTTTTGTATTTCATACTCAAATATTTAAAAATTGTAAAGAAAAATATAATTCTATATTCTAAACAAGAAAATGTTTTCTTTAAAAATATGTTAAGAATAATTACTATTTTTCCGTTGGTTTTAAGTTATAATTTTTCCACTTATTTTCCGTTGATACCAAGCGTAAAAAAAATAAGAAAATATTTTCTCGTAAAATGAATTACTCTAAACAAACGAATCCTAAAATTTGCTCAAAATTACCAATGGATTAGATGTTCAATTATATGAACATAATGGGCATGAGAATGTCTTAATCACACAAAATGCCAAATACACGTCAACTTTAATTACTTAATTAACTCCTTAATTAATTAACTTTGACATCAACCGTTAACTAACTTTAATTTAATTTTGTGCTGACCATTTGCCTATGTAATCACATTATTGAGACTTTATGACAAAAAAAAAATCTTAAATTTTTTTTTGAAATTTAAAAAAAAAATCTTAATTGACATAATTTTAATCGCGAGATACTGCCTTTGTTTCAAATAAATTATATGTCAGTTAATATTTTGTACACAAATTATTAATATATTTAATTTTGTATTTAATTGATTACTACACCATTTATTATTATAGCATTAAATAAAATTTTCAATTAATGAGGACAATATTAAAATAATATCAAATTTTACATTAAAAATGTAAAATGATTTGTAATAAAAAAATACATTTTAAAGTGACATATATTTAAAAACAAAATACGAACATGTCATCTTATTTTTTAATCTATTTTTTAAAGACATTTTTTTTCAACAGCCCACTAAATTATAAAATTGTATAATTAATTTTTTCTTAACAACTTCACATTTATATAAAAATCCAAAAAAAAAAAGATGAACCAAACCATCATTAAAGGCCAATTTTTGGTAGGTCATATCCTTTTTATATTTGTTCACTTTTGATTAACTTTTCACCACACCTAATTATTGTTTCTTTAACTTTATTACTTCAACAAATAATTTTAAAAATTACTTTATTTTTTTAAAATTTCAGGCAAAATTATAATATTATCAATTTTAATGAGTAATAAAATTCTCATTGTTATGATATTTATTGCTACAATATATTTGATGTTTGATATATTGACTTTTTGTGATATAATTGATATTTTCTTAAGGACGTCATAGTTTGACTAGTCAATTTTTTGCCTTGCAGTTTTTAACTACGACTTTCATGTATTTGTTGATTTGATACAATGGTGATGCTAAAAATCATGTTCATGCATCAAAAATTATTCAAGGATGTAAATGTATTTTTTGTCGGAATTCAGCAACGATATCGAAAAAAGAATAAAAAGTTAGGAATTAAAACGTCTTGAACGAGTAAATTATGTAGTTTAGATAATAACACTTACCATAGTGTAAAATAAAATATTTTATTTAAAGTTCTTTGTGTATTTTCAAAAATAATATTCTACTGTTTTAATGATAATAGTTTCTTTAGTGAAAATTATATGCCCAGTAAATGGATAAAGCACTTAAATGTTGGACTCACTTAGTTGGGAATAAATAAGGTAGAAAAGTTGTACTTCCTGAAAAATGTACAAAATTGTCTTACTTTGTTGCTTTTTTGTATTTATCTTCTCGAAAAGTCAAACTCTTTAGCTTTCCTATTCGAGAGAAGTTACTTATCTAGCAAAAGGTGAGTAAATTGAACTTCCTTATGAAAGTTGAACAACTTTTATTATTTATCCTTAATTTTATGTCGTAAAATATTTAATTGGTAATTGATGAGGACAATTATGTAAATATTAATATCAATTTATAAAAAATAAATAAATATTATCTACTTCTCGATAAGTATAATTTGAACTAAACGACATATATTTTTACATCCCAAAAAAATAATTCTCAATAAATACAACTTTCCGAAAAATGAACTTCTTGGAAAATCTACAAATTTGAACCAAGACCTTTATAATATTTTCATTACAGAAATCACAATTTTAGGGATTTTATTTCGAATTGATAAAACATTATTCTCATTTGTTTTAATATATAAAAGAGTGATTTTTTTAGCTTAACATATAAATGAGAAAAAGTCAACAATCCTAAGTTTGATTAATAAAATTATTTAAAAAACGCGACTACAAGCTTGTAAATATGTTCAAAGGAACAAACACTTTTTATGTTGTGTTTTTTTATATAATTTATGTATATTATAATTATGAATAACTAGTAGTTGGATCTATACGATAATGGCAAAATGACGTATATTACAATTAAATTATTTGTATGGATTTAAATTGAAAAATAATTTATTTACGAATTATTTTATACAATAATTATATGCAATAAGTCAATGTCTAATTCATTTTTTTTATGTGCTTAATAAGTGATGGAATATACACATTTATTAATAACCTTATATTATAGGACAAACATCATCATCATTTACATATTAATTAAGCATGAAATATTAAACATAACCATAACTTTTCACCATAACTCCCATATAATATATTACTCTTTTGTTTATACGTATCGTTTATTGTTTAAAAGTTATATTTATCTCCATCAAATTATTTACATCATCGTATTTCTAATAAAGTTTTTTTATTTAAATCCTTATTACCCGATTAAAATAACTCATTAAATAATGAAAATATTATAAAATTATATAATAATTTCCACTTACAATTAACTCAAACTAACTTAATCATTTTTTTAATTTCTATAATTATGTAAAATTAATTGTCAATTTGAAAGGGGAGTGATGAATAATTGAATATGCAACATTGAACTATCCTTAACCTCAAATTTTAAATCTCAATTTTTACAACTGAACTCTCGTCGATGTTAGAGTTGTATTTGTTAGACCAACGGCAAACTCGGTTGCTCACTTGTAACAAGAGCAGCGAAGTCGCTTCTTAATCGTTTTGTTTGAGGCCTTAAACTCCTCGATTGTATTAAGGTTGTTGTTGCAGTAGATTTCATTAACGAATAATGATGAACTCGTTTTACATAATAAAAAAAACCCTCAAATTTTAATATGAACTTCAATTTTATACTTAGTTCGTAGATTCAGCGGTAAAGAGAGTCAATCAGCACGCTGATAGTATAAAGTTCGATTTCTGACTCCATAACAATGATAAGGGAGATATACAAGCCTAAACCTGCTAATTTATCATTCTCTAATAGAGACTTCCTATTCTTAGTTCGTGCACTAGTTCGATAATTTTGGTTTCAAAAAAAACATGAGCTTCAATTTTGAAAAGTAGAAACACTTAAATATAAGTGGTGCAATTAGGACAAAATGTCACATTCCAAAGTCAAAATGTGCACCGCCCATAGTTAACGCTCATCCAAACATGAACATTTCACCATCATCACATTTCTTGGACCAATTGAAATGTTGGTTGGTTGGGGAGATCATCTTTAATAACTTCAATTAACAAAACGTTTCTTAATTCAATGATCATTGAGATTAAATTTAGTAAGACGGACTACAGTTCGATCTCATAACGTTGTTTGAGATAAAAATGAAACTAAACCACCAAAAATTTCTTTCTAAATCAAATTAGTCTCAAACCAGTGAGACGAAATGACAAAATAACTTCAATTAGTATAAAAACTAGATGAATTAATTGTAATTTATCCCCTATGCGTCAAAATATATTAAATGTCATTTAAAATTTCACATACAAATAAATAATATATTAAATATGTCATAAATTAATATTTAATTGATAATTATATGTCTGCTCTAGTGTTGTGACAGAACTAAAATCGAATCTCGGACCTTCAGTGTGCTAGTTGACGCTTCTACTGCTGAACTACGAACGGAGAGTAGAATATAATATAATCATTGAAATAAACAGTATAGATTTTATTTTATGTTGTGAATTCCGGAGTACATCATTTGTACTTTTCCTCCACACAGTTTTTTTTTTAAAAAAAAATTTAAAACTTTAATCCTCTTTTTCATTCTCTCCAAAATTTTTCCAATTTTTTTTCCCTCTTTCTCTACATTTCGATCTTACCAAATTAGGGTTTCCGATACTCGCCACCTGTACCTCCTCACACACGCGCACGCACTTCTCTCTCCCTCCTGTCAAGCTTTACAGATCTGCTTACGTAATCATGTTCTGGAAGCTCACAGCTCTCTCCGCTTCTTCTCCTGTAACTATTTATATTCGCATTTTGTGTTTTGCTGAAGTTTGTTTAGAGTTATTTCGATTTGGATTGATTGAGTTAAGTTATTTTTTTTGCTTGATTAGTTATTAGTTTTAGTTTATAATTTGGATTTTTAGTGGTTAATGTGATTGGAGTTGTTGTTAAGCTGTAGCTAAATGGGAGTAATTGTTCAATTTGAATTTGTAAATTTGAACTTGCGAGTAAGTTTTTAGTGTTGCTTGTTTGCGGATTTTGTTACGTTAAGATGTTCTTTGTTGATTCATTAATTACTTTGATTTGAGTAATGATTGTGATTGCATTTTCGACAAAATACTGGGTTTGGATAGTGTTGTTTTCAGTGTTTCGATTTGTGTGGATCAAGTTAGTTTGAGTAGTGGTTACTGCTAATATTCAGTTTTAAGCAACGGGGGTGCTTTAGTTGGGATTAAGCTGTTGGAAAATGCAGGTAGTTTGAGGTGCTTCTGTAAGTTTTTGGTATGCATTTATTGAATTCTTTCAAGCAGTGGTTACTGTTAATATTAAAATTTTATATAACAAGAATGATTTAGTTGTACTGGAACTGTGGAAAAATTTACATGAGCATTGGTTTTAGCATTTGAATTTGTTTTATATATGACTGGATGAAACTTGAATTGGCTTATCTAAAAGGGTTAATTTGTGAACAGATGCGCACAGAATGTTGTTGCTTGGGAACTTTGCATTATTGACCTGTGTGGATTAAATTTTCTGGTGAATGATGTGCTGAAAAAGTTTATTTATTTTCACTTGCTATATGCTTTTACAGGTCGAGTCTGTATTAGACAAGGAGAATTTTACGTTGGAAGACCTTCTAGATGAGGAAGAAATTATCCAAGAGTGCAAAGCTTTAAATAGTCGTCTCATTAACTTGTAATTTCTAATTTCTGTTCCAGATTTATTGAATACCGAGGTGTTTGACTTTAGGGAATATGCCGTTAATTATGGAGATTTTATTTGCAGTCTACGAGACAGAGCTCAAGTTGAGCAGTTGTTGCGGTATATTATTGAAGAAGCTCCTGAAGATGCAGATAGCAAACGAGCGTTTAAGTATGATACTGTCTTTAAAATTTTTCAGAATAAGAAAACAGCAAATGCTTTTAGTCTTCCTGTGATAACTTGTTTTTGGATAGAAAGGAGTTTCGTTGCTTCTGATCAATTTCTATAATTTGTTAGGTTTCCTTTTATATCCTGCGAGGTATTTACATGTGAAATTGATGTTATACTGAAGACTCTGGTTGATGAAGAGGAGGTTGGCTAATATATCTGTTTACAATGTTTTATCTTGATGGTTTGTAGGGTTTATATTCTAAATTCTTTTTTCCTTTTGCAGCTAATGGACTTACTTTTCTCCTTTTTGGAACCAAACCGGCTGCACAGTGCATTGCTGGCTGGGTATTTCAGCAAGGTATGTGGTTGTCTGATTCTTGCCTAGTTTCTGGTGCTGCTTGAAAGTTACATCCCAAATTTTTATACAGTTTAAAGTTCTTTACTGATTCTGCTTGATGGGGCCTTTTTTAGGTTGTCGTTTGCCTTATGGTGCGCAAGACAGTCCCACTCATGAACTATGTTCAAGTAAGTTACTACATTTCTTTTTTCCTTTTTATTAACCTTTATCAGGTGTTACATCCTATATTTTAAAGCAAACTTATTTGGGGATTCAGCATTGTTTGGACTGTCCCATCTGAGCTTCCCTACAGATGTAAACTTTGTGGACTATGAATCTGTTGTTACGTGATTTTGTCGAAGTTTTTCCTAACTTACATCTTTTTTGCTGATAAAGTAATATTGGGTTACAGAGTGCTACTGCTTCATGATTTATAGATATGGAAATGAAACACACAGTCACACACTTGTTTATGATATTCATAATAAGTTTTATGTGGTGATTAGGTATTTTAGATGCTGGTGATTCTGCTCTTTCATTTGAAGTTGTGCCCGCCTTTAATTTGAAGAAACAGTAGAAGTTGACTCTGTTACATTTCTAGGCCTCTGTTAATAATAGCCTAGGTAAAGCCATTTGGTCATTTTCTGGCATCTTCTAGATTGATACTACATTGGGCAGGCCAGCAGGGCACAACCAGGTTGTGCTTTTTTTTTTTTAGTTAGGAGTGGCAATACTGTGTCCTTGTTAAATTTTCATTTTGGAACTTCTTCAGATAGGGCTGGAGTTTATTGAGTGAAATTTTCATTAGTCACCAAACCAGTGGAATTACATACGTCAGGTTGATTAGTATATTGGTGAGCATGGGCATATGCAAAGTGCAGGCAATTAGTTTTCATAGCACACAAGTTGCGGAAGTATAGTTGATTGCTGGTAGGCACAGATGGGTTATTAAATATATTAATGTAGCCTTCCTTGTTCATTGCTTATAATTATACTTCTTGTTACTTATATCCAAATTGTCATCACACATCTTGTTTATTAAATGTAAACTGATTATTAACAAAGAATTTGTTTTACAGGCTCATCAGGATGTTTTCCAGAAGCTCGTTGATTTGATAGGAATAACATCCATAATGGAGGTAATTTGATGTTTTAATATGAAACATTTCGTTTATTTGCTTTCCCCAAATATGTTTGGTTGGTTGTTGAGAATTTTTTCTGTTTGCAGGTTTTGGTTAGATTGGTGGGTGCTGATGACCACGTGTACCCCAATTTTATTGATGTGATGCAATGGTTGGCTGATAGCAATTTGCTTGAAATGATTGTGGACAAATTAAGCCCTTTGGTGAGCGAATATCTACATTCTCATGGATAATGTTTAATTTCTGTTTTTGTTATCCCTTTGTGTATTCTTATCATATGATGGGCATTAACTGTAGATCATCTGAGCTAAAAATCCTTTTTGCTCATCTTGTTTGAAACTTTGTATATAAATGCTTCAGTTCATATTTGTAAAAATATTCTTCTTGCAATTTCACTTAGTTTAGATGATTATGATATTCTTTCTTTGTTCTCTGCAAAAATGAATTAAGAGAATTAGAGAAAGGCCGTATAAGGAAAAAGAATTAAGGAAGATTTAATGGAAGTTGTTTATAGGTGACAGTGTCTGATCTTGCATATATTATATTAAATCTAAAAAATTTTCTTCCCTCAACCAGAGCCCTCCCGAGGTCCAAGCTAATGCAGCTGAGACATTATGTGCAATAACACGGAATACTCCGTCTGCCTTGGCTACTAAACTCTCTCGTCCAAGGTTTGTAGAATTTAATTTTCTTTTCCACATGGAATTATTTTATTTATCTTCCTTTTATCTGCTTAAATTTATTAATTAGCTCATGCTTTTGAATTTCTTTAATATGCAGTTTTGTTGAAAGGATTTTTGGTCACGCACTTGAAGATTCACATTCAAAATCTGGTCTTGTTCACTCAATTTCTGTCTGTATATCTTTATTGGATCCACGGAGGTCGGCAATTTCTTCTCCTTTGATGCATTCTTTTCGAAGTCAACATATGTATGAACCTCCAATCCATGTAAATCCAGAGACTATCAGCGCAATGTTGCCCAGACTTGGTAAGTGCATTTATGTTGCTGTAGTATCTATTATGTAAAAAAAAAATGAATTTATGTTCTGGAGAGAAATTGAATCATTGTCCAAACCAAATCCAGAGAAGTCTCTCTTTGTTATAAGTGTAAGTGTATTCTATTGTTTCATTGTCGTTTTCCTTTCCTCGGACTGATGTTGTTATAATCACTGTGGAATTGAGTCTATGATTTAAAAAGGATTAGCTCTTTCTTATTGTGATTATATGTTTTGCGTCCTTCATTTTCCCTAATATTAGCAAAATTACAGCTGTAGTACAAAATTGCTAAGCACAAATTTTCTCATACAGGTGACTTGCTTATGCTATTGAATGTATTATCTGATGAGAAGATTTTGCCTACAACATATGGAGAATTGAAGCCTCCACTTGGGAAGCATCGTCTAAAGGTTGGCTCATGCTCTTGTCATTAACTTGATGTGGAAAACAAGTGGGATATTGCACCTTTTTTTGGATAGTTTTGCCTTGCTAGATTAGCGTATTGTTGTTGGAACTCATTAGTTACTTGGCCATTGTTTGAGAGTTGATGAAATTTGACCTTTTTGAGAAGTGTACATTGACACTAAGTTATTCCTTTGTTTTGTGTTTTGTTTGTCTATTTATCATAGATTGTCGAGTTCATTGCTGTGCTTTTGAAAAGTGGCAATGATGTTGCTGAGAAAGAATTGGTTGGCTCTGGAACGATTAAACGGGTCTATGATCTGTTTTTCGAGTAAGTTTCTACCCTATTTTTCAGATTGTAAATTCACAAAGCAGTCGGTTCATATGTTGCTTTCTTGGAGATAAAAGGTCTTTCTTCAAACTCCGTTTTTGCTAGTTTAATAACCATTTGTGATCGCTGTTTTTCTTTATTTCAGGTACCCGTATAACAATGCGTTGCATCATCATGTTGAGAGTATCATCATGTCATGTTTGGAGTCAAAGAGTGAAAATATGATTGATCATCTTTTTAAAGAATGTGATTTGATCGGAAAGTTTCTCCAAACTGATAAAAACCCCATTATATCTGGCGAGCATTGTCAGGTAAGTTCAGTATCATCTTCTAAATAAAGTCCTTTATGTTTTTTTTATTATTCAAGCACTGTTGCTGACAAGATCAGGTGAAGTTAATGTGGATGAGACTCGAAATATCCTGGAATTTTCTTTTTTTCTTTACAATAAGTTAACAGTCGATGGTTGGAAATCTCTTCATGGTCAAATCGTATGTACTCCAGTCACATGTTGACATCTTAGTATGCGTATTATACTGATATATTTGGCATCCTTGTCTAGCCAACTATTCCTGCTGCTGGGAAACGGGCACCACGAGCAGGGAATCTTGGACACATTATGCGGATTTGTAATAAGCTCGTTCAGTTGGGAAATAGTAATAGTCACATTCAAATGTATTTACAGGTGGGTTGAAAGGTGGATTTTTTTATAAACTTGTTAGATTATGTAGCCTGTTCTAGATTTTTATTGTTTAATTATGACTCGGGTTTCCTGTTCCTTATTTGTAAAAAAAATCCTTGTCTTGATGCTTAATCCTGGTTTTTGTTTGAAAACACTGATATAATCATTGGTCCTTGGATTTAATTTAATTTCTTAGCATAAAGCAATTTTGTGGTTTGGTGACTAGGTACTTTTTTCCTCAGTCATTAGATTGTACGTTTGTAAGTCATGCATAACTGTTAATAGTTATAGGAGTCTTGTGCTCAATGTTGTTCTTTTTGGTATATTTTTCATTTGAACAATAAGTAGGATGATAACGTATGTTTCTTTAACAAGCTTGAAGCATCTGCCTTCTATGATATTTTGGAGATGTTTTCTTTAATGTGCTCTTAGTTTTATGGAGTGGCAATACTTCTGTTAAACCATTCTAATGGTGTATATATTACTGCATTTCCGTAATGTAATATCAGTTTGCAGGTTTAATGTAACATATTTTGACAGCACGATTGGATGTAACATATGTTGACAGCATGATTGTATGAATTTATTGGACTGCTTTCAAAAACTCAACTTAGTTATTTTGTTCTCTTTAGGAGAATAGCGAATGGAACGAGTGGCAAACTAGTGTTTTGCAAGAGCGGAATGCTGTTGAGAATGTCTACCGATGGGCTTGCGGGTACACACTTCCTAAATATCTTTTTAACACGCTTCTTCATAAATATCTGTTTATATGTTGAGACAATTTTAAAGACAACAAAGATTGTGGAAAGTAGAGTGTGAATACATTAGATTGTAAAGTGTGAATATGTTAAGATTGTTTTCTTAGATAGGTGTTACCTTAGCTGACTCAATTAGGGCTGTAAATTAGTAGACAAATCACTAGAAATTAGCATAAGCAGTTACTGCAATACATGTATATAAGTGTATAACCAAGTAATGAAGAC
>CANYCX011236396.1:0-15869 GCA_948193385.1 Breynia disticha f. nivosa
CACTCAAAACAACTTTATACTCAACACATACATATCACAATCCGATAAAATTTGCCTAAATTAATCATCATGACTGGACCATCAACCATTCCAAAACCACAACAAATCTCATATGATCAATATCAATCCAAAGTCAATAAATGACACAATATCAACATTATGCAAATATGTGATCGTAATGAATTAAGAATGCATGTCCACTAATGCATTAACTAGGATGATCACTCATACCCCCAATTCATTTTTCTCATTAAGCCCTTATTTGGCCACTTTAGATGACGTTTGCAAACGGGCCTCGTCTGCCGGGAGTTAAGGTTACAGTTACTATGGTCCATAGATTTATCAGTCATCATAGGCTTGTTTAACGCCCCTATAGGCCGATACACTCAAACACTAAAATGTCAAACGAGTTTCCACTGTGCTGTAGTATGTATGTTTTATATACGACTGCTAATACGCTCCCAAGAGCCGGTAACCCTCCCTCATTTCAAATTCATGTTCCCAAGATCCATTTCCACTTTCCTTACATGATCCCAATGAAATATGCATGATGTGAGACTGATCACATAACACAACTATGCATATCCATGCCATGCTAAATCATTATATATGAACCACAACACAGCATAATCACCAATCACAACATAGCTTCACAAATCCCTACCAGCATCAACACATATTCCAGTCAGATACATATCAACCAAACACAACAAACCACATCAAACCATATTCACACCAACCAATAACTCCAATGCAAAACATAACATCATCTTTCATACTGTACACAAACAACTCAAGTACACTCCAATCACATAATCATCCATCCCATAATCACCTAAACTAACATCACATCACACCATCCCTTACTCAATCAAATCACACAATTCACATGCAGGACACATACAAACAGAAAGAGTTGCACTCACGTTGCTTACCTGTCAAAATACGCTTACGCCTTTGGTCTGGAACTCCCCTCTCCGGGATTTGGTTTTCCTATAAACATAATTATAATTTTACATTAATAATACATTCCTAATTTCCACAATATTAAGAATGAATGTTTATTTACGGGTTTGATTAATGTATTTATCATTCTCTCTCTTTCCTACCCGTAATATTCCTTTAAACCCCATTAATAACCATTCCTAACCATCTCTATCTGTCATTAATGCTTTCATAAATACATTTATCCACCCATATAAATGTTGTTGAGTTCATTATAACTCTTCTACCCATCTCCAATATCCTCAACAACCTTAACCTAGTTTCTCTCTCCCAAACCCGAACTTCATAACTCCAATTTATTACACTCTTCCTTCAAACACCATATTCAATTTAACAAACCATAATACAATCTCTCTCATCCATTATTACCCAATCGAATTGATGGTTAAAATTGCATCAACAGAGTCCAAAGAAACTTACCTAAGTGACGATACTTCAAACGGAGCTTAGGGTTAGAAAACCCATTTTCGTCACTTGACCTACCCAACTTTAAACACTGATTTCAAGTACCTAAACCATGAATTTTCACCACAAATGGTTACTAATGGATAGTACATACATTAAGCTTCCCAACAAGCCATATTTCACTCAAATCGGGATTTAAGGAATTTTAGACGAGAAAACTTACCAAATCAAGAGCTTAAATCGAATCTACAACTCCCAAACACCAAGATTCTATGAGATTCAAGTTTGGCTAGGGTTTCCGAGCTTTGGAGCATTTCTTAGAGAGAAAACGTGAGAGATAGAGTGAATGAAGAGAGAGATAGGTACAAATACATATATATAAGTTCGGTTAGACGATTTTGCCCCCGATCACACTAATTCACTCTACTCTCGGTTTTTCTGTTTCCCGATCGACCTAAACACACCAGATTTTTCTTTCACCCTAACTCTTACACCTTTCACCGAATTATTAATTAAAATAATTCACGAAAAATTTCCTCATATTTTCATTAAATATTTAATTTAAATTTAAAATTAACACAAAATGAAGGGCGTTACATACCCAATCATACCCATACTTGTCAACCTTTTACGGCCAAGTTAGGCATATGTCAAAATATACTAAAAATCACAACAAGAGATATAGTGATTTTCAGTCTAAGCATAATATCTGACACTGCGAATAGTGATCGCTCTCTAAGTATAATGCTTTACATTATACCTATGCACTTTGTTAGATGTCCTGAATATCTATGACCCATAGAACATGATCATCTACAAAGTACATAGTAGTCTTAATTCATTTTTATTCCCATAGAAACAAGTGACTAGGGATATTTAGAATGTTAATCTCAAAATTCCACAGTCTACTATCAAGGTCCTCAACCTTGATACCTTAAGCGCTTAATTAACATTCATGGGTATTTTATCAAACACATACCACTTGTCAATACATGATATGATAAAATAATGCCACATAATTTTATTAATCAAATAATAAAAGTTACAAACAATGGATTGGGCTAGGGCTTACACTAACAATCTCCTACTAGCACTAGTCCCAATCAGACATAGCCCTAAAATCAAAAGACCTAACATGACACTCATGTTTCGGACCTGCCAATTGCTTGGTCAAGGGATCTACAACATTGTCTTCACCTGGAACCTTGATCATCATCATATCTCCTCTATCGACAATCTCTCAAATGAGATAGAACTTCTTGAGTATGTGTTTGGATCGGGGGTGATTTCGAGGCTTCTTGGTCTGTGCTATAACCCTATTATTATCTCACAAAAGTTATAAGCGATCTATGGTAGATGGGATGACTCCTAGTCCTACAATGAACTTTTTGATCGAAACAGCTTCCTTAGCTGCCTCAAACACTGCTATATGCTCAGCTTCTATTGTAGAATCTATCACTATTATCTATTTAGGGCTCCTTCAGCTGAAAGTCCCTCCATTCAACATGAATATGTATCCTGATTGTGCTCTTGAATCGTTCTTACTTGTTAGGGTCGCAGCATCAGTGTATCCTGTAACACTAGGCTCCTCTTGACCTCCACACACTAAGAGCAAATCTTTAGTTCTTCTCAAGTACTTAAGAATTATCTTAACTGCAGACCAGTGGATCTCTCTAGGATACTGTTGCAACCTACTAGTTATACTTAGTGCATAAGCAACATTCGGCCTAGTACATAGCATTGCATAAATAATATATCATATAGCTTACGCATATAGGATTCTATTCGTATGTTCTCTCACTTTTCTAGAGGATGGGCAATCCTTCTTAGAAAGAACTACCCCTTGTTGTAAGGGCAACAATCCCTTCTTGGATTATTCCATACTGAATCGCCTCAGTATCTTTTCTATGTACTTTTCTTAACTTAGTCCCAATAGACGTTGCGTTCTATCTCTATAGATCCTTATAGCAAGTATAACCTCGGCTTCCCCTAAGTATTTCATTGAGATACACATATTTAACCATTGCTTCACTTGTTACAAAGCTGAAATGTCGTTTCTAATAAGCAGGATGTCATCGACATACAATAGAAGGAACACTACTGCGCTCCCACTGAACTTATGATGTACACAAGGCTCATCATCGTTCTTGGTGAATCCAAATTCCTTAATGGATTCATCAAAACAAATATTCCAACTTTGGGACGCTTGCTTAAGTCCATAAATAGACCTCCTAAGCTTGCATACCTTATTAGGATATTTTGGATCGACAAATCCCTTAGGTTTTTTCATGTTAATATCCTCGAGGAGATTTCCATTCAGGAAAGTTGTTTTGACATCCATCTACCATATCCCATAGTCTAAGTATGCAGCTGTGTGTCATAATGGATTTGAGCATAACTACTAGAGAGAATGTTTCATCATAGTCGATACCATGAACTTGTTTGACACCTTTTGCCACTAACCTACCTTTGAAGATACCTATCGTCTTCTCTTTGAAAATCCATTTGCATTTAATTACCTTAGGAACTTTCGATGGATCAATCAAGTCCCAAACTTGATTATTGTACATTGATTGCATACCGTATTTCATGGCCTGTCTCCATTTTTGAATTAGGACATTCCAAGGCCACTCGGTAAGAAGAAGGTTCATCATGATCAACAATCGTGATATCCTGTTCGTCAGTCACAATGAACCCGTACCTATCGGGTTCTTGACGTGTCCTACATGATCTTCTAGGTACTTGTGTGATGGGCTCTTGTTCCACAACTTCTTGTACAACTTTGACTTGTACACCACTCCCATTGTTTCCTTTAAGAATGAATTCTTTTCTAAAAACACAGGAGTTCGAGCAATAAACATTATGTTCTCACTAGCATTGTAGAAATATTATCCTTTTGTCTCTTTAGGATACCCCACAAACAAGCATTTATCCGTCTTAGATGAAAGCTTGTCTGATGTTAACCTTTTAACATGGGCTTCACATCCCCAGATCCTTAGAAAAGACAAGTTGGGTTTTTGCCCAGTCCATATCTCATATGGTGTCTTTTCGACTGCTTTAGTAGGAGAACTTTTCAACAAAAAAGTCGCAGTCTCTAACACATAACCCCAAAATGATATTGGGAGACTAGTTTGACTCATCATCGTCCTAACCATATCTAACAAGGTTCGGTTCCTCCATTTGGACACACCATTCCACTGAGGTGTTCCTGGAGGTGTGAGTTGAGGTACTATACGCAATATCGCAGATATTGGTTAAATTATAGGTTGATATACTCGCCACCTCGATCAGATCAAATAGCTTTGATATGTCTACCTAATTGGTTTTTTGCTTCATTCTTAAAATCCTTAAACCTCTCAAAGGTATTTGATTTATACTTCATTAGATAGATATAGCCATACCGGCTATAATCATCAATGAACCTGATGAAGTAGCTATAACCACCTCTGGGTTGTGTACTTAATGGTGCAGATACATTGGAATGTTTTAGGTCTAATAGTCCACTTTCATGTTGAAATGAGTCTTTGTCGTTTCCCACGAATGCATGATTCGCATGTGTCTAATGATTTCCAATCAAAAGATCCAAGAGCTCTATCTTTATGGAGTCTCTGCAAGCATTTCTCACTTGCGTTTCCGAAACAACAATGCCAAAAGTAAGAAAGATTAAGTTCATTGGACATAGCTTTCTTATTCTCTATGTTATAAACATCCTCACAACTTGATAAGTCTAGGACATACAAATCGTTATCAAGGAATCCCTTTCTATAATAAATGTTTCCTTGACGAATAATCATATTTTTAATTCCAAAAACAAAAGCAAAATCGTCATTGTCCAAGGCTAAAAATGAAACGATGTTCCTACTCATTGTAGGTATATAGTAACAATTCTTTAACTTTATTTCTAGCCCTGAAGGCATATATAAAGTATAGTCTCTGATCTCTATGGCAGCCATTTTTGCTCCATTTCTGACTCAGATATCAACCTCTCCTTTTGATAGTGCTCTCCTATTTTGTAGTTCTTTCACATTGCAACAAATGTGAGACCCACATTCGGTATCTAATACCCATGATGTCGAAATAGAGAGATTTACCTCTGTAACGTAGATTTATAAAGAAGATTTTTTCACAACATCCTTTAGCCCTTGCGATATTATTGGAAAGTTTCTCTTCCAATGTCCACTCATTTAGCAATGGTAGCAAATGTCCAAAGGAACAGGCTGAAAAACCATCCTAGGCTTTTGTTGAGTTTGGACCTCCAACATGGGCTTATGGACTTTCTTGGTTTTTCCTTGTTTGCCTTTCCATGAAGTGGATTGTAAAACCTCCCTAGGCCATAGTTGAGGTTCCACCTCCAACTTATGCTTTGGGTTCGTTTTGGTCTTTCCTTTCCTACCCTTCATTTTATCCTTTTCAAGGAATGAGCACAGGGAAATATTCGAGTTAAACAAGTTATCATTCATTTTCTACAAAGAACAATTAAACATCAAGGTCAATTATGAGGTCTTTTCAACAAAAAATCTCCGACTCAATAATGGATTAATATCCATTTAAATAATTCACTTGTTAGTGACATTTTGTGGGACCGAGATCCAACCATCTTTCCCCAAAGATGACTCTCGATTTCTAATGGACTCTCTATCTTTCCATGTTGGGCTCCACGTTTGGACTCCCTCCATGCTGGGTTGGGCCTCCTTTTTCTATACTAAGTCTATTCTAAACCTAATCTAAGAAAAATAGGCTTATGCCTTTACAAACCCAATAAATAAATAAATAGGCTTATGCCTTTAAAACCCAATAAACCAGGTCCATGAATGCACCAGGCATAAACATACATCCACATACATGTTTTTTCTAACACAGAACTAGGCCCAAAGCCCACATGCTCAAACAAGATGCAATGCAACCCTAAAAGATGGCAAAATCGATTTTAAGTTTTTAAGCCAAGTCTTTAAGAGAAATTGGGCCTTTGGACTCCTTGAGTTAACATAGTGATAGGCTTGGGCCAAGTCCAAAATTATTCATGGAATGAATATCTCAAGCCCATAAGACCAACACCATATATTTTTCATGCCAAAAATTATTACGACTCAATTCCTCTTTAAAAATTTTACACAAATAATAACATAAGTGTAAACTATATGATGCCATCTAATTAAAAATTAAATACATACATGCAAAAAATTTCAAAAAAATTTCCACTGCAAAATCATATTTTGTTCCCTAAAATTTCATAAAATTCCATTGGGGTCATTTTAGATTCCTAAGACTTAAAACTAGCCCACTAGTTCATTAAATCTTTCTAAAAAGCACCTACTTTAGGAATTTATTAATTTTAATGCCAAAATTAATTATGAATTGTAAACCCTAATTTTTATTCATGTGTTCTACAGTACCTGAACAGCCCAAAATTCCATAAAATTGATTTTAGCCATAATTGATCTAAAACTATGTCCAAATAGTCCTTAAGCATCCAATTATGTGACTAGTTTTCCATTTTATGAATATCTAATTATACTAACACATGACCAGGCATATTTTAAATTAATTAGGATCAAAACCTACTGTTCTAAGTAAATTCTTAACCCTAATTACTGCCCTAATCAAAACAGCCCACGTTAATGATAAAAAACATGTTACCGATTCATTAAAACATGCATTGAGTGATTAAATGATTGCTCTGATACCACTGTTGGATTTCATACATGTATTAAACTTAATGGCAGCGGAATAAAACATAAAAAACACATGAAAACAGCCAAGGATCGACATAAAATCGACTTAAAACATGCCACATACATTCGGCTTACTACTAGTTAACATAAAGATCGAATCTTGTAATGAAAAATCGTACCTTTCTATTCCTCCTTCAAAACTGTAAGGCCTTTTGAACAAGAACAGTAACTACCACTTTAGAATACACTAAAGTGACCTTTATGACACCGAGAAAGAACCCCAGTTGTGGTTCCTCTACAACAATAACATAAAGAATAGCGAATAAGTGTACTAGCACAAAAGAGAATAACGTACCACCACTTCTTGGTCAATTTGGATGAGATTGATTGTGAGGGTTAAGGAAAATGATGATCACCACTATAGATGATCCCTAAATCTCACTTCTCTTGTCTAAGAAAAACTATAAACTTCTCTTAGTTTTTAGGTGGAAGCTACGACAATGGGGAGTGTATGAGGGACGGCTAGTGTTGTATAAATATGACTAGTTTTCTCATCCTTTTATATACAACAGTTTTGGACTTTAATAAGGCTTTTGAAATTTAAAATCCTTTTATTTTAAATTTCACTTAGCAATCTTAATCTTTTAGGACTTGGATAAGGCTTTTGAATTTTAAAATCATCTTTTAAAAATCCCTCATTGTCGTGTATACAATGTAGATAATTAAGAGGTTTTATTCTTTTAATTATCTTACATTAATCATGTTTTAAGTTAAGACATACTTCCTAAATTTTATCTCTTTTTATTTCTTACACATTTTCAGTTAAGACATCATATTTAATAAACAATCATTGTCTTAAATTCATGTAAGAAATATTATTTCTCATCCATGTCGGGCCTAATTACCAAAATTCGCCTAAATGCCCAATCCAGCCCAATAGCTGACTTTTGACCTAAGGTGAAATACTGAAATTACACTTTTAGGTTTTTGCCATCCATGTGCAATCTGTAGGACTATTTAATAAAGGCGATGAGTTTAATAACTCATAAACATAGGTGGTCTCTAGTAAGACACTATGTTCCCCCTGAACTAAATAGTTGACGAGCGATGTCAACAGCCCTACTACAATTCAAATGAATCCATTGACGTTCGATAACTTGATTTAGCATAAGGCATGTCGCGAACACCCTTATTTAGTGCTTAATTACTTTTCTTGATCTCTATGAAAAAATTGATAAGTTCAAGTAAATGACTTAATCATTTCATTCGGGTGCAGCCACACTCTCCCCAATCTTGTCTATCAAATGGCCAGTGATATCATCTCTCATAGAGAGGGTCAATACCTTCACTTCACTCCTTCTCTTACTTATGATTTGTAGCATACCCAATTATACCCATACTTGTCAACCTTTTACGGCCACGTTCGGCATATATCAAAGTATACTAAAAATCACAACAAGATACATAGTGATTTTTAGTCTAAGGATAATATTTGACGTTGAAAATAGTGATCGCTCTCCACGTATAATGCTTTACATTATACATATGCACTTTGTTAGGTATCTCAAATATCTATGACCCGTAGAACATGATCATCTACAAAGTACATACTAGTATTAATTCATTTCTATTCCCATGGAAACAAAGGACTAGGGATATTTAGAATGTTAATGTCAAAACTTCAACGTTCTACTATCAAGGTCCTCAACCTTGATACCTCAAGTGCTTAGTTAACATTCTTGGATATTTTATCAAACACATACCACAGGACAATACATGATATGATAAAATAATGCCTCATAATTTTATTAATCAAATAATAAAAGTTACAAATAATGGTTTGGGCTAGGGCTTACACTAATAAATATGCGCTTTGCATCCTTAGATCCTTAGAAAAGAAAAATTGGGTTTTTTGCCCAGTCCATATCTCATATGGTGTGTTTTTAGCTGCTTTAGTAGGAGACCTATTCAGCAGGAAAGCCACAGTCTCCAGGGAATAATCCAAAAATGATATTAAGAGACCAATTTTACTCATCATCAACCTAACCATGTTTAACAGGGTTTGATTCCTCCTTTTGGACATGTCATTCCACTGACGTGTTCTTGGAGGTGTGAGTTATAGTACTATACCATAATCTCGCATATATTGGTTAAAATAAAGGCTCATATACTCGCCACCTCAATCAGATCGAATGGCTTTGATATGTCTACCTAATTGGTGTCTACTTCATTTTGAAAATCTTTAAAAGTTTTTGATTTATGCTTCATTGGATAGATATAGTCATACCGACCAAATCCAGCAATGAACGTGATGAAGTAGTTATACCTCTGGCTTGTGTACTTAATGGTCCACATACATCTGAATGTATTAGATCCAATAGTCCACTATTCGTCTCTTCTTCCTTGTTGAAAGGATTCTTTGTCATTTTTTCTCGAATACATGATTCACAAGTGTTTAATAATTTCCAATCAAAAGAACCAAGAGCTCCATCTTTGTATAGTCTTTGCAAGCATTTTTCACTTGTATGTCCTAAATGACAATGCTAGAAGAAAGATTAAGTTCATCAAACTTGGCTTTCTTATTTTCTGCATTATAAATAGGCTCACAACTTGATAAGTCTATGATATATAAATCATTAATTAGAGATGCACATCCATAATAAACATCACCACGATGAATATTCAAAACAATATTACCAATAATAAAAGAAAATCCATCAATATCCAAGACTGAAACTGAAATAATATTCTTGTTCATTTCAGGTACATAAAAGCAGCTCAAAATTGTTTAAGCCCATAGGCAAACATAAAACTAAGTGTCCTATCTCTATGTGTAACATTCTCATCCCGAATCACTTAATTAAGCTTTTAATTAATACATTTAAGAAAAATAAAATGTTTTACAATAAAATGACGAGATAAATGATTAGAAATAAAGCTATGAAAGGGTGTCAAAAAGGTGATAAAAGGGTGACGTTAAATAGCTGAAAGAAAGGAAAAACCTCTGGAACAACCACAACCACGCGTACTCATGCAATTCCAGCAAAAAAATATAAGTTTGGATGCTTCCTGATTTCCTCAGAACTCTCAGAACCATCAAATTAATTTCAAAGAAAGGGAGAGCGAGAGAAGTAGAGAAGAAGAGAGATTCAGTGAGAGAGAGGTGGACTTGAGTAAGAGAAGTTATTCAAGATATCGAATCATTCGTAGTTTCGAGCTGGGCGTGGTTTAAGCGAAACAGGTAAAACTCGGAGTTTTCGTTAGTTTTTATGTGTTTTACTAGACTTTTTTCGAGTTGATTCTTGCTAGAATTAGTGATTATTGATAGAATTGAGATTGAAATTAATTTAGAAATACGTTATATTAAGTTATTATTGATTTGAGTAACGATAGGAAAAAGGGTTAGGGTTCCGGCTAGGGTTTACATTAAATTGATAGGGCATGCATTAAATTGATGGTTATAATGGAAAATATAGGTATATTGTTGATTGTATGTTATTAAGTGATTGATATATGTTATAGGACGGCAGCGTAGCTGAGTCGGACGGGACGTGAGTTCACACCAGTCCGAGTATTTCAGCTGACAAGTGAGTATATCTCACTCTCCGCTTAAATTAAAATGAATGGTTATATATTTATCTGCGAATGAATTATGAATGATTTTGCATATATGGTGTGATTATTTATGAATGACGATAAGTGAATACAAGTATGCTATCCATGTTGGAAAATGAAAATGAAACGAAAAGGAAAATGAAACGAAATGATGATATATGTGCGTACTTACATGATTATAATATGTGATATATGAAATGAAAAGGGAATCGTAGATACGAATCAAATGAAATAGGTACGCAAAATGAAAAAGGCATACGAAAAAGGTACGTGAACGTGTTTATGTTTTTCATATGATATGTGATATGGAAAGGTGATGAAAAGGTGATAAATGATCGATCATTCAGAGACGGAAGTAAGGAGACAAAGGTTAGGTCCACATGAAAAGGAGGTGGACAAATGTTTTCAAAACTAATAGGCAAAGGAAAGTTAGGATTTATTATAAATGAGAACATTCAATTCAAACGTATACGAATCAAAATCAATATGAGTTAAAAAGAATTGTTCAACGGAAAAAGATATAAATGAAAAGAAAATGCAAAGGAAAATGAAAAGGATGAAGAATACATACATATGAAATAGAATCTATTGATATGCTATAATTGTATTCTATGAAATTATTCTATGAAATGAAACTGATGTGAGAGAATGGTTCAAATATATGACTGTTTACATAATATTATAAAATGAATTAGAGATTACTCACTGAGCCCGCAACTCACGCAACTGCGATGTTTGTTTCAGGTACAGGTGTTAGCAGAGTTAGACCTTTGTACTAGCAGTGTCATAGTTTTCCTTTTCCACAGGTTGGACAGCTGCTACCTGATCTACTTCTCTCTCTTCTGCCTAGGCCATTAGTATCTATTGCATACATTTTGCATATACTGAGATGTTGATATGTTGTTGATATATGGTTTGTAGTATGATACAGATAGTTTGTTGATATGTATATATCTGAGGTTGTTCTGTTAATTTGGATATATATGAGATTGCAGTGTATGTTGTTGTCGTACTGTGTGCCTAAAAACCCGTTATATTGTTGAGATTGAATTGCAGGAGGAATACAATAGGTATATGGGATATATATATTATAGCCATTATATAGAAGTTCTACGTAAAGTATGGACTTGCTCAAGAAAGAATAAAAGTCGTATTAGTGTAACACAGCTTAATCCATGGATGTGTTAACTAATACGATATATATTCTGGTATTATAATGGAATAACGATAAATAAGATATCCAATATATTGGTATGAAGTTACTCAAAGTACGAATAAGTTGAATGATAAGTATCGATACTAACTTATATGTAAACGTTGAGAAAAATTTTAAAAATGTACATGATTAATATGGTAATTGGAATAGGATGTTTTACTATGGCAGCAACTCTAGCTCCAATTTTGACTCAGAGATCAACCTTGCCTTCAGAAAGTGCCCTCCTATTTCATAGTCCCTGTACATTGCAACAAATGTGAGAATCACATCTAGTATCCAATACCCACGATGTTGAAGAGAATAATTTCTATTGTGTAGATACCTGAAGTAGATGCTCCATCAGCACCGTTCTTCTTCTTCTCTTCCAATAGCTTCAGACAGTATGGCCTTTCTCAATACAATGGTGACATAAGTCCAAAGGATGAGGCTTAGCACCTGCCTTGGGATTAAACCCATTCGTCTTTAGCTTCAAAGGCATCTTATCCTTGCCCTTCCTCTTCTTTTCCTTCCTAACGCCCTTTTAGGCATCTTTCGGAACCAGTATACAGGTTGCGGCTTCTTTACACTATATTCAACAGTATTAAGATTTCTGTGCAACTCTGTCACGATTTTGTCCACCCCTTGCGTATAGTAGTTATGGACCATTTAGTCATAACTCGGCGGTAAAGAGCCAAAGACTAATTTAATGGCATGCTTCTTTTTCAACCCTCCTCCAAGCCTCTTAAAAGCATCTATATACCCTTTCGTCTTAAGCATATGAGGACTAAATTTTGCTCCATGAGCCATCTTACACGAGGTCAATGATTTCACAATCAAATACCTCCTACGTTGGGCCTTCTCTTGCAACATTTCCTTAAGAACAGTCATGATGTTGTACACATCTTGATTCAAGAACTTTTTTTGCATCTCAGGGATCATTGTAGCCAACTTCAAACATGTGAAGTCCTTTGAATCCCTTTTCTTTCTTCTAAAAAACTCTCGAACGTCAGTAGTAGCTTTTCTTGCCAGTTCAGCCAGAAGAGCTGCATCCAAAACTTCCAACTTATTCTCTTACCTTAAAATAATCTGCAAGTTTCAAGCCGAGTAAATTGGATCCATTCAATTTATCCTTTTCAAGGATAGAGCGTATGGAAAGTTTCAAGTTATTTGGGCTTGGATTAATATCCCTTTAAATGATCCACTTTTCGCTTCATGAAAGACTAGGCTACTTAGGTAGGAATCCATCCAATCATTTTCTCCCAAAATGATTCTCCGTTTCTAATGGGACTAGCACTTAAGTCTAAACCTATAATTAACGTGCTAACCATGACAATAATCTACCCCTACTCTCGCACGGCGTCATATATAGCATCGATCTCAGCACGAGCTCACAAAGAAAATCTAACTTGTCCAGCTCTGGCATGACCCATGCTTCAACATTCAATGCCTTGACAGGTCGTTAATTTAGGAAGGCAATTTACTTGACTTACTATTTTTGTGATTAAGTTGTTTGATTTGACGGATTAGCATTGCAAACACGAATTCGACATTCGATAATAGTTTGCAATCATTCATCAACGACTATAAGCATGCAAAGACTAAGTACGGAAAGTAAACATGCAATCATGGGCCAACGATCCTAAAACTAGGCATATACTATTATATAGTATCTTCAGGCTTCAAGTCCATCTCCAATGGGCTCTTCATCATTCCTACTGAGTCCTCCACGTCTAGTCTCCCTCCTTTCTGGGTTGCGCCTCCTATTCTATACTAAGTCTATACTAAAACCTAGATTAAGAAAATTGGCTCAGCATGCCTTAACAAAACCAAATAAATAAATAAATAAATAAGTAGGCTCATAATGACTTTACAGCCTAAAAATATAGGCCCATGAATGCACCATTCAAGACATTCAAATTACAAATTCCTAACACTTATATAGGCCCAAGGCCCACATGCTCAAACAAGACGAAATGCAACCCTAAAACATGGCAAATCCACTTTTTATGTTTTTAAGCCCAAGTCGTTAAGAGAAATTATGCCTGTGGACTCCTTGAGTTAACCCAATGATGGGCTTGGGCCAAGCCCAAAATCATTCACTAAATGAATGTACTCAAGCCCACAAGACAACACCAATTCATTTTGCTCTAAAAATGATAGTTATTCAATTTCTCTTTTACATTTTACACAAATAACAAAATAAGTGTAAAACTATATGAACGCATTTAGTTTCACAAAAATTAAAATACATAAACTTAAATTCCATTCACAAAATTTCCACTTCCTAAATTTAATTTGGTCCCTAAATTTTTTTAAAAATCCATTTTAGGTCATTAAGTGTGACGCCCAAAATTTAATTATTACCTTAGGTATTTATTTGATTTTACTCTAAGATAACACTTAAATATTGAACATCAAAGTTTAGAAAATAGTTTTCGAAAATAAAAATATACAATAAAACATATATATGGAAATTTCATACATTCATCCTTCATATTCAAAGCACATATTTATAAAATTTAGTTAAAGGGTTATATAGGAAAAGAATTTAATCTAATCCTATCAAAAAATTAACCCCTTTTTAAATAAAATATTCAAACACATTTATCCGAAATATACAAGAACAACAGGAGAGAGAAAAATTTTCCATTCTTCACCCACCTTAGTGTTTAGTCCGTAACGCGAGTCAAAGTATCCAATACTGCTCGTCTTTCAAACCAAAATTTTACCTACGAAATCTGCTTAGATGAGGCAGGGTTTCAAAATATCCGTGAGTTACGAAAACTCAGTAACATTTCCTAAAAAGGACAACTATTCACATTTACTAGATAAAATATTTATAAAAGGAAAGACAAGTGAAAAACAAATAAATGTCAAATATAAGATAATTTAAATTCTATTTTATTCATAATGTTCATATTCAATTTATTCAAATTATAAACATATTAATTATATAAAATATGATTACAAAATCATATGGCACAAAAATACACATTTTCAAATAGTTTAGATGAGATATTCAGTAAATTTGGCCGGAGAATCAGCACGGAACGCGTGGTCGTCCAGACAACGCGTGGTCATAAGGGAGTACGCGATGTCGCGTCCAACCCGCGTGGTCTGTCCAGAAAAACACGTGGTTAGCCCAAAACTACGCGCGGACGTGGCGACACCACGTACTCTTGGGCCAGGTCGCGTTCTCTACTGACTTCCGGGCTGAAAATCTACAAAAATTATATATCCTTTCACTTAACATCCTAACTCATTTTCATTCAATCCTCAACATCAAAATATACCAAATTTTTCCAGAATTCACAAACATATTAATTCTAACAACATTTTCAACATCAACATACACATTTTTCAATTCACTATAAAATTAATTCCATCAACAACTCAATATCATTCTTAACATTCACCAACCCAATTTCCATATTCTTTTCAAACAAACTCAACCATTCAAAACTTAATTCAACCTCAAAAATCATTTTCATATACTTATAACAACATTTTCAACAACAATAAAACATATCTCAATTCACAAATACGACACATTTTCAATCAACACAATTCAAATATCCCATCATCTTCACATTCACCATATTCATACCAAAAATACATAAATTGGCATAAACACATTATGTTTGTGATCACATGACCTATAAATGCATCTTTTGTGCTTGTTGACCATGTCACTTGATTTTTAAATTATGCCCACATTGGCCTTATACGACGTTTGCAAACAGACCCTTTTTGGTTGGGAGCTTGGTTATACACATTAATCTCATAATTTATGCCCACATTGGCCTGGCACATTTATATACACGTCTGTATACAAATATCCACTATGCCCGGATTAGTATATTTTATATACTATCCGTAATATTGTGCTTTAACCACTAAGACATTATGCACACATACACTAAATGTCATTTATAGTATGCACACTTGCACCGACTGTTTTCATAAAATGTTATAAC
>CANYCX011236900.1:0-24542 GCA_948193385.1 Breynia disticha f. nivosa
AAAAATTCTACAATAAACTTAATACAATTAAAAATTATATAATATTAGATATTATATGTAAGCAAATTAAAATTGAAAAATGTTTCCTCCTTTTTAAAAGAGGAAAATACTTGGTCATGAAACAAGAGGTTTAGTAAATCATTTTCTAGTTGACCAGAAATCATTTTCTGTTGACTTTTTTCTTTAGCTCAAACAAACAATGAAAAATGAAAAAAACATTTTCTAGGAAAACATTTTCCGTCAAACAAACGGAGTCTTATATTAGAAATTAAAAGCGTTGTTTGTGAATATTGTTATTGGTAAATAGTAATATATGATGTATTAATTTATTTAAATTGTCAAATTATATTAAATAAATTATTTTTGTTTATCTAATTTTTACATTTATGCTCTAAAGAATTTTCTATATGCATCGATAGTTTACAATATTAAGACCGAAAATTCAGACAAAAAAAATTAAGACCAGAAATACAACAAATATTTAATCACTGCGTAAAAATACTGGAAAATTGATGATAGATGGCGGCGGAAACATTTTTCTGAAGAATTACTGAAAATATATGAAAATATATAATGACGATTGGAATGTCCAAGTCGGAGAGAAGAAGATAAACAGCGTTTCCATTTGTAAAGCTTCCATTACAAAGACTCTTCTTCCTCCAAATCACTACCTGAATGCATACCCTGAAACCCTCATTCCCACTTTCTCACTCCAATCCAATTCTCCATGGAACCCCTAAACTTCGCTCCAAACCTCTCTTCACTTGTACACTTGTCCACCACCACCAACTCTCTCCCCTTCATTCCAACCTCACAACCCTTCCTCTTAAGTCCTTCGATGTTTCCACTCTTGGGAATCTTTGTGTTGACATTGTTCTTAATGTTCCACAGTTGCCCCCTAAACCTGTAATTCCTCGAAAGGCTTACATGGACAACTTGGCTTCTTCTCCTCCTCATAAGGTTTCCTCTTTTTTTTTTTTCTTGTCGGCTTTTTGGTTATCCTTTTATTGTGTTTTTTTGATATGGGTAGTCGTTATTTTGTTGACCACATCGGTGAATGCTTTTGCTTCTATTGATACTGGGACATGCTTTTATGTTGAACACTATGAAATATGATCCTTATGTTCAATTTTTAGTGTCGCTCGTACTTGCCAAATTGTCGCAATGTTTTCTTCTTTACTTGAAATTTGAGGTGCTATCTGCTATCTTGATTCAATTTTTGAACCATTGTAATGTAGAGATATTGGGAGGCTGGTGGAAATTGCAATATGGCTATAGCTGCTGCGAGACTTGGACTTCATTGTGCGACAATTGGCCATGTGGGGGATGAAATTTATGGGCAATTTCTTTTAGATGTTCTTCATGATGAGAGAATAACTATGGTTGGTATGAGTGAACATGATGATTATGTGATAGCTGGTTCAAGTGATTCTTATGAGACTCTTCTTTGCTGGGTTCTTGTGGACCCTATGCAAAGACATGGCTTTTGTAGGTAAATTGCACGATGTTTCATTTTTCAGTTTTCAAGCAGTTTAATAGTAGGCGTGCAGTGGATCTAATGTGGTATTTCACAATTTTTTCAGCCGTGCTGATTTTAGCTCGGAGCCTGCATTTAACTGGCTGAATAAGTTGTCAGGAGAAGTGAAGATGGCTATTAGACAATCAAAAATTTTGTTCTGTAATGGTTATGGATTTGATGAGCTTTCTCCCACATTGATAACCTCAGCCATAGATTATGCTGTTGAGGTTGGCACATCTATTTTTTTTGATCCTGGTCCACGAGGAAAGAGTCTATCAGCTGGAACAGTGGAGGAAAGGCAGGCACTTGGCCATTTCTTGAAAATGAGTGATGTTCTTCTCCTGACATTTGATGAGGTCGGACTCTTGAATTTGTTTTCTTTTGATGGTTGATTTGAAATTGCAATGTCTACTGAAAAATTACCCATTTTTAATTCTCAAACCTCCTATTGGATGATTCTGCTGTTGCGGAGAAATAAGAGAACACTCTATTCATGTGAAATTTTGTTTTGGCTAGTATTTTTTGTTATGTTCTGATTTGGTTCATTTATTTTACTTGTCGTTCAGGCGGAGTCATTGACTGGCATAGGGAACCCGGTATTTGCTGGACAGGAGTTGCTCACGAAAGGGATGCGGACAAAGTGGGTAATTGTTAAAATGGGTTCACGGGGTTCAATCTTAATTACGAAGTCAAGTATATCTTGTGCGCCTGCTTTCAAGGTACAGCAAAAGTAAAATTCCATTTGTTACTATTATGAAATGGATTTATGAAGATTGTATTTCTGTCATTCACCCCAAGAACTTGTTTTTTAAAGTTTAATGGGTGTGGCATATTTTATCACATTTATTTGGTCATTTAAATTTGATATTGATGCATGGTCTTGCTCAAGCCATTTAATGCAAAGCGCTTGCAATTTGTGAACCATTAAGAAGTTATATTTATTTGCTATGGCCGACTTTCGGCATTCTTTTCTCATTTGCAGTTTTCTTAGTGTTTTTCTCCTTTCCTGGCCTGCTGGTGAAAAATAATGTTGATGTCAATCCTGTTGAATACAAGTTAAGATTTCTTTTGCAGAGTGCTCTCTTGGTTTCTGCTGTATAATTAATTTTTTTGGCATGTATTTCATTCTAGAAAAGAAGAGAGATTCTTGATTGGTCTTTCACAATGCTTACAGGTCAATGTCGTGGATACTGTTGGATGTGGGGATAGTTTCGTTGCTGCCGTAGCATTTGGTTATATAAATAACATGCCTTTGATAAATACCTTAGCAATTGCAAATGCAGTAGGCGCTGCGACCGCCATGGGTTGTGGAGCTGGTCGTAATGTGGCGACATTACAGAAAGTAATAGAACTACTGAAAGCTGCAAACATCGGTGATGAAGGTGAAGAATTTTGGGACAGTACGGTAAAAGATTTGGACAGTAACGAAGTTACACTTCTCTCTAGAATGACTGTAAATGGAAACAATAATCATCGAAGAAGACATGTAAGCCTGCAAAAGGTAGTTTCTGAGCTGCTACCTCAGCTTGAATCTGCAAAGTTAGAGGAGAAAGTTTCGTCTTCATGAATGGAGTAGAAACTATAATTTCAGCATCAAAGATGATTAGGAAGGCAATTTTAGGCAGTAATTTTTGTGATAAACAGAAAATCTGATTCAGGAAATTGGAAGCTGCAAAATTGGGCATTGATGGAATGAGATGGGTAATGGTGAGATGATGTGCAGTTGATTTGAGCGAATCATTCTGATATTGGAAGCTGATTGGTTTATTTCCAAAATTCGTACGGTTTTGTTGGGTCTAGTATTCGTCAACACAGTTTTATTCCTTTTTATGCTTCAATTCCCTCTTTCTTTCCATGTTCTGTTCTTTTTTAAATTAGACTCATTGTTTCTTTTCTTTTTTTTCTTATTCAATGAAATTTCATATTATATTGAAATAATTTATTTATTAAGAGCTATTGCTGTAGATTAAAAAAATGAGAATTGTTTAATAGTATAAAGGTGAGTAACCGTGAGAGGGATTATTATTATTTAAAAAAAAATGCAGATGTAGCATTACAACTTGGGCTGTCATGGTATTGGAAAATTTTAAATCAAACTGAATATTTGTATAAGATCATATTAGAAAAAAAAATGGGTTGATTACATATATTTATATTTTTTTTAATTTTTATTTACAAATTAATCATCATTGAAGTTTTTTGTATTCTTACTTATTAAATTACAAATATACCTCAGTTCTAAGTAGATAAAGTTGATATATAGTTTACATCAAATTAATATTTAGTTTAAAACAATGAAAAATTTATGTCTAAGTTAACCTTTAAATAAATTATAAAAAATATAACAATTTAATATATATTAAGCTAAAAGTTTATAGTAAGTTTAAATCTATGAAAATACATATAAATAAATACATAAAAATATTTTAATCCATATATAAAATTTACATAAGTTTATATGAAGTTTATATTAATTTTATATCTACAAAAACTCATTATGTACAAAGTGTAATTAAAAAAAGAAAAATATCATTATGCAAACTTTTTTAAAACATATATGTTTCTGTAAATAAAAAAGAAAAAGAAGTGAACTATGCAATTAATCCTAAAAATTAATCTTTATAAAATTTTAAAAAATAAATAACAATTTAGTATTTATAAATTTAAAATTTATGTTAAATTTAAATTTATGTAATTAGTCGCCATTAGTTCAGTAAAATTTGTGAGATACCTCAAAGACAGTGTTGTTGTTAGTCGTCTTCGACTACAAACCACAAACAGTGAGAAAGAGTTTATCAGTGTTACCAAAATCGGATCGATGATCAAACTAAAAAAGGAATTGAGTGGTTGGCTCATTGGTCGAACTGATATAATTATTTAATTTTTTCAATATTTAAAACCGGTCTGGTTCACCGATTGAACCGACTGTTTCGTCAATTTTCATTGGTTGAACCGACTGATTTGTCGATTTTCATCGGTTTAATACTAGTTCACTTACAAACCGGTTTGAATGGTGAATCGAAACCAGACCAGTGACATATTCACCGGTCTGACCAACCAATTCGGTTCGATTTTTATAACATTGGAGTTTACACAAGTAACCTGTTCTCCCATGTTTCTGCGATCTCCATGAACGATCTATGTGAGAAAAATATTGAGTTTTCTCTTGGTAGGATTGTAGCCAAAATGAGAGACCGAGAGCTTGTCAATTTTTCTCTGTAAAGAAAAACTATTGTTCTTTTTATACTAATTAGGAAATTAGTGTTTTTTAATCATTATATAGGTGAACAAATTACCTAATAAATATACTAGACTCAAATATTTAACTAATATGTATTTGGTTTTAGCTTCACCCAACTTGTCATGGGTGGATCCGATAATTCCAACATCTCCTGCTCGCACATGAGGAATCTCTTTTTCACTTGCGAGCACTCTCGATTCATTCATTTATACATAGTTTCTTATATTTTTCTAAGAAAGATATTCATTTGCTCCTTAAGCAAGTTATCCATTTCTTAAATAATGTGATTCCTACCTAGCTTACTTTCTGTAAATCACTGTTTTTAATATGATCTCATAAAAGCCTAACTATTTTTGCTTGTAATGTTTCACTGAAAAGTATTTAACAAGCTCAAAAAGCATACTTTGATTCTTAACCATGATAACGTTTACAAAAGTATTACTTCTACCTCCACTATTGGTCTCCATTTTGAAGATCATCAATTGTCCAACATGTCTTTGTTTACGCGTGACAATCAGAGGCGTACTTAGTGAGCATATTAAGTCAATTGTTTAACCTTCATGCTTCTTCCCAATCTTAAGGGGCCTAAGGGTGGTTTTTGTAAAGAATAACTATTATCCCCACACTTCGTCTCACATGAAAAATCAAGATTATTTGATTATAATTCTCATCCCATTTATTCAACTTACACACAATTTTACTCAAAAAATATTTCATAGTGTTCTCTTCTTTTAGTGGAGCGCATGTATACTATTTGACACCATGCAAGAGCTTTGATCTTCAATGAACTCGACATCTTCCCTCAATGCACATAGGACTGCTCTTGGTTTTAAATAGAATTGTTTACTTACCCAGTAACCATCAAATAAGTACTTAACTTATGGTGTGTTACATTATACATGGTGGACCATGCATAATAATTTAAATAATACGACTTTCATTTAAAGCTACACTTATTCATTTAAATTTCCAAGCACTATTTAAATGATAGTCTCAATTAGCATTTTATTCACACGATGAGAGATCTGTCAATTAGTGAAAGAAATCCAAGGTATTCGTCCATATGAGTATGTTTATTTTTGTATTACATGTTAAATTACACGCAATAGCTTTATGTTTATTGCTAGATATGTCCTCGACACATGCCACATCTTACGATTTCAATATCGATCCACTGTTAAAACTTGTGTGGTCTTTTGAACTGATCAAAAGTTCACCATTTCCTTGTTCTTTTAAGTCCTCGTTGACTTGATGTGATACTTGATTTTATCTTGGTACCATATGATATTTTGACGATGACTATCACTTTAGATGGTCACTTATCTTGATGTAGTTAGTTTTGAAACTAATTACACTAACTTCTTCTTGCAATGATTGTTGATAGTTTTTACTACTCATAGTAGAACTATGAATTCTTATTACTTAGCCATTTTCAAAGTAAGAATTCACTCTAGGATATAGTCACCATGTAGGTTTCACTACATATACTGCAATTAGAAGTACTACAAAAGTCATACATCACAAGTCCATTACTCAGTTGTGTTCCTACTCATTTATGGATCATTTGAACACAATTTGGTCGATTACAATTATCTTACGTATAGTTTTATCTAATCCTACTTATGGATTAGAAGTATCAACCAATTATTAATTACTTAGAATAGCAGTGTTTGGTATTAGAATGAACGAATCAAGACTATTATATGACATGTCACTCTTTTTTACACAACAAGATTCATTTTATTTATTTATTTATTTGTGTTGAATACAATTCAACATAGAGTATGCTACCCAAGTAATAATATGTTGCTTGAATATGGATACTATCTCTACTTAAGAAGCTTATCTCAAAGTTAGAATGCTTATGGTTTGACCTTGCAAAAATATTCTAGGTGTACTAATGTTACTTTCACAAATTGTAACAAAAATTATTTAGACCTATCACATAAACTTTATTTTTAGGATTTACCATAAAATCACTAATTGTACCAATTCTAGATAAAACTGTAACTTTTTTCGAATAAAAAATAAGAATTTATAACATTTACCTTTTGGTGTTTGTTATGAGCCACTAGAAATTCTTTGCTAAGACCTCCCACTAAGATCAAAGAGTCCTTCCTTGTTAAGACCTTCCACTTAGATCAAAGAGTAGTTCTGAGGTTTAAGATTAGAATCTTACTAGGTAATTTTTTTAACAAGTGATAAAATTTGGCTTGTCTCATCTCACATCTTGCACTAAGCAATTGTTAAACTATATTGTTGTTTGTCTAGTTATTTTGTATCCACTCATTCCCAATAATGTTATACCTTTTGGGTTGACAAACCAGTGTTTTTAACATATTTGCACTTAGTTTGATGCTTCACATTGTGCCATTTTTTATTTCCATTAATATGGGTAAATCAATTAGTACTCAAATTTGGTTATCTTTGAAGAGATGTCACTCAGTTTTATTGCTTTATTCAAATGATCAACACTGAAAATTCCTTGACTTATGTGGTTGATAAAAGGTTCATGATTAATCCATCCTTTAAAATGGTTACATGACTTCTGCTTTTATACTCCCAATGGGATAAATTTTCAAAATTCTTTGCAGAATTATAAATTATTCAAAATACCCTCTTGGGTTAAGAAATCCCATTATTTAGGAACTCCCACTGCAATTAAGTTTAAACTCAAAAGACTGCTCAATTAATGAACTTTGGCCTCCCACTGGGAATAAGTTCAAACTCAAAAGGCTCTATTTAAGTAACAAACTTTGGACTCCCACTGGGGCTGACTTCCTTTCAAGTCAGGATTAAGACCAGCCACACCAGAGGTCGATGATATAAAAAGTTATGACATTAAAAATGAAGGTGTTTAAGGTAGCTAATCATGTCAAAAAATGATGGCCAAACTCTAAGTTAACTCAATCTTTCCTCATCTTACTTCAATTCTCCCACTCATATATAAGTGATCCTGAAGGGATGTAGTCCTTAAAGTTATTTACATAGGCACTTTCCCTTTCTACTATCATTCTTCACAAAGAAAATGATTACTAGTTTTGTCACTCACTCAGGATAAATATCAAAAGTGGGTATATGTCACATAGGTACAACTCAGTAACTTACACAATGATGCTCCTCTTGGCTTCTTAGTCATCTAATACTAAGATTAGAGGACATTATAAATACATCTCTTGATTTAAAATGGTTAAGTCAAACTTATGACTAATTTAGATTGTCACAAGAAGTGTAAGCAAGAAATTTTAAAAGAGCACATGTTTAAGAATATGCTAGCCTATGCTATCACTCATCTCAACATATTAAGAAAAAAACAACTTTCCTTTTTCCTCCACTTCGCTCGAGAGTTTAGGATAAACAATTGTTATTCCATCCATTAACTCACTTAGATGTTTTTAAGATTTCGATCAAATGCACTTACGATGTGTGTTGGTCCTCATGTGTTTGATCATTTCATCCTTTAAGATTCATATATAAGGAGAAAACTAATGTTCCTTGCATATGATAAATCCAAAAAACAATTATATAATTGTTACATAAATCAATTTAAATCTTTGTCTTATTTCCACCTTTTATATATATATCAGTACAATTTGAAATATATCACAATTCCGCTTTAGTATTCATATTCTATTAAAAATTCAGCATAACCTTTTCTAATTATTAATATATCAAACATAAAATAAACAAATGAAATCAGTTGCACAACAATTGCAAACAATCTATTAATCACAACAACATTTCGACTAGACAATCGTGGCAATGATGCAACCCCCGCAAGTCACATCAATCACTCTCATTCTAGCAATTGTTTAACAAACATATATCCAATGTACCATATGAACATATATCAATATCAACATAATAAACAATCAATATGAATTTCTTTTTAATTATCTTTATTTAGGTGATAGTAAGTACAAAGCAAGAAATTTGATCCTTGGGTTATGCTCACCTAACTAGCTAAGGTACTCGGTATTATCTCGGTTCCTTTCTATCTCCTGTGCAATCCCCCACTTTATAAATAAATATGCATCTTTGTACCAATGTACAAATGAAAATTAGTGAATAATGCTAATGAATGTATGAAATGTCAATGAATGTATAAAATGCTAATGAAAGCAGATTTTTCTGTTCTTTTGGCTAACTTTAAATAGTCATAACTCTTTGATTTTAAGTCAAATTATTTTAGATTTGGCTATGTTATTCTCCTATATGTATACTAAAAATAATTCTTTTGAAATGCCATTAAATTCCATCTCTAACACCTACTTTTAAGTTTGTCAACTTTGGCTGCCAATTTTACTCAATTTTTGTCCTGTTTCATTATAAATTTTGAAAATAGTATGAAATATTCACAATTAATACTTCGGAATATTTTACAAGAAACTAGATATGTTAACATAAGGATGCACAATTCTTCTTGGATAATTTAGAATAATTCTTACAACCTAAGTAACTTTTTCACCGCTTCAAAACGTGAAATTCTGTCATATTTTACCTTTTTTGACACATCTCCCTCATTTCGAAACCAAATTGAGTGACTCCGGTAGCTATAGTTCATTAGCATCTTCTAGTTTCCAAATTTATATGGCTCGTCTTCTAATTTATCTTAAAAATGAAAAACATATAAAACACTGAACCTAAAATTTTTCATCAAAAAAATAGAGCAAGGAAATCTAAAAAATTCTTTCTCAAATTTTCAATTTCAACTATGTTAGACATTATTTTTATAAATTTCAAGATAAACTGAAGTGAATTAAAAAAATTTTGAGGAAATAATCACTCAGAAACTATTTTTAGAAATTCAACACTTATAACTTATAAAAGTAAGAATTTGCTACAACAATGATCGACAAGAAAAACCCTAGGTTTTTCAATACAAACCACCACAAATTCTCTTGATTCTTTAATAGAACGTAAAGGGAGAGGTTTCTGGTGTTTGGAAGTGTTTAAAATGGTTAAGTGTGAGAGAATTCTGCTGTCGATGCATTTTATAAAAAAACTTTTATATGTTTTTATCATTTTATCCTTCCTTTCTTTTCAATTTAGATTTTCTTCAATTAATTTATTTCTTTTGCTTTAATTTTCTTTTGTTAAATGTCAACAAATGTCATAATAATATGCACACATATAAATAATGCACTCGTATACTAATTGAGGGTTTCGAACGAGTTTTATTGGGTTATTCGCCTTTTTTGGGTAGCTGGATTGGGATTTTACAGAATGTCCACTTTATAGATTTGTAGGTACCACCTGATTAGTAGGTACATTTCCCTCAAAGATGCATTTTAGTTCACAAACTAAAATGATTCTAATTTAATTATCTTATCAAATAAATTATAATTAAATCATTTAACTTAATTATATTTATTCGACAAACACAATCTCATGGACGGAATAAATTATTCTTTCAATTTCTAATATAGTTTTAAATTGGTAATAATAAAGTAAAAAAATTCAATAAGTAAATCTTTTTTGTATTCGGAAAACCATACTAAGGCCAATAAAAAGTCTTATTTCAATATTTTCAAACTAATAGCAGACAAAAATGGAAAATCTTATAATAACATAACAAAGAATTTAAAAAAAAAAAATCCATTGCACTTCATGAACTGTAATTGAAAAAATATATTAACTACAATTACATTTTATATTCATAATATAAAATTGATATAGATATAAAACAATATAATTCATCTTCTTAGTATTTCGTACTTCAAAATAATTCATTTCAATCTATTGAAAGTTTATTATCAATATATTTAATATGTATGTTCGATATGCTTAAAATAATAAAATTTATAAAAAAAAAAATTGTACAACGGATAAAACGTTTAAACAATAATATAATAAAATTTTGTATTAATTAAACAATTGTACATAATTTTTTTTTAAATAGTATTGTGATACACTTCTTACAAATAAAATTGCTAAAATATATAATAGCAAAATAACATTATTCCAAACATTGGTACAATAATTTGATACTTGTTCCCAATTATACTGTGATTCTTAAGTTAGTAAACTAATATGTTAAACATACTTTAAATGCAAAGACAACTGATGATAATTTGTTAATGTGTTTTTTTATTGCGAGAGATGTTCTGATCTCTTTTTAAATTTTAACTTTAAAGTTAAACTTGTACGTATAAAATATCTTATATTTTATCTATTTTTAGTGGATTGAACTTATTTAACCCTCTTATGTAACATAAGCTTTTTTGTTGTGTCTTGTACATTTACTGCATTCTTGTAGTTAATGAGCTATAACGGTAACTCTTACATTTTTATATTTGAATTTTCTAAATATATAAGAGTAATTTTTTGTGCAATTAAGATTGAATATTATAGGATTTGTTACATGTTTACAACATTATAGTTTGACTTTTACAAAAATGCATGCATATAAATTTTTTAAAAAAATGCACACATTTTTTATTATGATTAACTTAAGCACATAGTAAGGATAAAGTGGGAAAAATTATAGAAAAATCTAATCCTTATTTTCTCTCTTCTAATCTCTCTTTCTCTTTTCTATCTCCTTTTTTAATCTCTTATTCTACAATTTTGTTAATTCTACGTTTTCCTAGTTTTTTTACTTCTACATATTTTATGATCTTATCTTTTATTTATTTTTCTCTTTTCTTTTATTTTATTCATATTTTAACTTAATTTGTTCAAATTAAGTTCAAATAAGTTCACGAGTTTGAAATAACTGATGTTATATCATTTCAATTTATTTTTATATCATTTATTAAAAATTCAATTTAGTCCGTATTAGTCTAAAAAATGTTAATAAAATGATCAATAATGTTCGTTTTCTTGAAAATATCATTTATGAACATGTTCTTTTAAGACATTTTCAAATTAGATCAATTATGTTCAACCTCGCATCCTGCATAATATGTACAAAAAAGTGTTTTCACCAGGAACACATATTCAACATCCTTCATAATGTCCAAAAAAGTATAAATTTGATCAGTTAGACAAAAAAAAGAAACAAAGGTTGAAGACAGTCAAAAAAAATATTAAAAGCGTGCACATGTTAGTTAAAAAGGTTCAAAAGGGTACAAATGTGATCAAATAAGTACAAATTTGATCAACTAAAAAAATTTTAAAATAAAAAAAATAATTATTTCAAAAAAATCAACAAAGTACAATTTTGTTCAAAATAAAATAAACTTCAATTAAACAGCTTTTCTAGGCATAGTGCAATGCCAATAAGCACTTTCATTGGCGAAAGGCAATGTTCTCCGAATATGAAGAACTCCTACGTAATGGCACATGGACTTTGGTTTCACCAATTGAAGCTTCTAATGTTATTGGATGTAAGTGGGTTTTTTGGGTCAAACGTAATGCGGATGGTGCAGTTTCTGTCTACAAAGCTCGACTGGTGGCAAAGGGCTTTAATCAATGTCTTGGTCTAGATTTTAACGAAACTTATAGTCTTGTTATCAAACTGACTACCTTGTGACTTATATTGTCTCTTGCTGTCTCACAAGGTTGAAATCTCACTCAACTTGATTTTTCTAATGCTTTTTTGAATGGCCAGCTTGAAGAACTAGTCTGTAGGACTCAACTACCGAGGTTTATTGATCTAGAAAAATCAAAACATGTTTGCCTTCTCAAGAAATCTCTCTATGGTCTTCGCCAAGCCTCGAGAGCACGGTTTGGATGCCTTAAGGATTATCTTATCTCCTTTGGATTTCAAGGCCCAAAAACCAATTAGTCTTTGTTCTATTACACTGCCAACAATGTGCGTTGATTCTTTATTGTGTATGTTGATGATATCCTCATCATTGGCTTATCCTATGACTTTGTTACCAAAGTGATAAATTACCTCCATTCTAAGTTTGCTTTGAAGGTGTTAGGCAAACTACATTACTTTCTTGGAATTGAAGTGCATTGGGATCAACATGGAGTCACATTAACGCAGTTTAAATACATTACTGATCTACTCCATGCCACCAACATGCACAAATCCTCTCCAGTAGGCATGGCAACTGAGTGTTCTCCATTGCAGCCCAAATTTGATGCTGACACACAGAACTTGGCAGCTTTCAATGGTCAGTGGTATCAACATATTGTAGGTAGCTGATAATATTTTTTCCTAACGCGTCCTGACTTGGATTTTTCTTTGAGCAAAGTGTCACAAAATATGCATAATCATACTTATGGTCATTGGATTGAAGTAAAGCGTATACTCGGATATCTAGCTGGCACAGTCTCCACTAGAATCTCGTCTAGAAAGTGTCCAGATTTGTCCTTGTCTGTTTATTATGATGTAGACTGGGGAGGCAGTAAATTTGATCGCAAATCCACCACTGGTTTTCCTATTTTTAGGCCAAATCTCATCTCGTGGAGTTCTTGCAAATAGTAATCCGTCACACAATCATCTACAGAATCAGAGTACTGAGCTCTAGCCACTTCCGTCACCATCCACTTCTCCGGCTTTATGGTGTGACAATCTTGGAGCTACTTACCTCACGGGCAATCCCATTTTCCACACTCGCACTCGCCATTTAGAAATTGAGTTTCATTTGTTTGTGGCCTTGTTGCCAAAAAGCAACTTTGCATCCACCATATTTTAGTGCAATGATCAAATTGCCGACTTGCTCATTAAGGCCTTGCCTAAAGCTAAGTTTCATGGACACCGCAGCAAGCTAACTCTCTGCTCCACTCCCATTAGCTTGAAGGGGAGTGATAAGGATAAGGCTATTTTGAATATCACATAATTCAAACTTTGTATATTCAAATGTATATTCTATCCCTTCACTGTAGCAGTTCACTCTAACTGCAACTCTATGTAACTGTATAAGTATGATTGAATGCAATACAAGAACTCACATTAAGCCATACACTTTAAACATGTAACGTGATGATATATCTTTTCTATTACTTCAGGGTCTTCACTAGTCAAAGTGATCCAATTCTTGTAAAAGTGAGTATTATCATCAGGATTTAGAAGTCTATTTATATCTTGACATATAAAAGTATACAGTCTCAAGCAAGGAACAATGGTAATAAGTGTTTATTCAGCAAGAGCTTTTTCTCCTTCAATTTTCCTGATGATTTTGCCTGCAAAAAGTCGATGTATTTAACGACTACAACATCTTTATCACCTTCTTCTGTGAGTTCAAAACCTCATTCACAAACAGGAGAGTGATAATTGTTTAGCTTATCCTCAATAATTTCTGCCCAAACCAATGTGTTGGAATAGAGAAGATTGATTTAGAAATTTGGCATAACCACTAAAATTGCGAATTCACTTTTTTTAGTTATGTAAAACCAACAAAGGTTCCGTGTAAAAGTCCATACTTTATAAACTATATAAATTATGTAACCCCTTAATACAAAAATAATTGATTTGTTTAAAGTTTATAACTCACATTATTACGATCTACTTAATATTCCTATACTTTTTTAATGTAAGATACATTCCTACCGTTTGTGCATGGTGAAGGAGGGCCTCTTGGAATACAGGTCCATTCTCTAGTAACTGGATTGCACAACAAATATGTTGAATGGTTCTCATAAAGTACCAAATCATTTGAGGAAGTTTAGACCTTGATGTTCCGATCAAGATGAGACATCTTATTTTCAATAAAACCAATAGATAATGATTTAGTGAGAGCCGAATGTTCAAACTCAGAATATGGGTATATGATGTTAGGACCCAAACCTGAAAAGAACACCCACAGTAATAATTATAGAGAAAGAAAAAAAAACACAATATTTTTAACGTGGTTCGATCTCTCAACAACAGACCTACGTCCACGATCTCTACTAGATAAATGTTACAATTTTTAGATGGACAAAATTGTAGAAACCCTCTCACAACGTTACCATTTTTGAACGAAAAAACTCTCTCCTAAAAGACTACAATTTTGTGTGGAAAAACTCTAGAAACCCTCTCCAAAAGATTACAGTTTTTGCACGGAAAAACCATGAAAACCCTCTCACAAAACACTACAGTTTTTGCACAAAAAAATTATAAAAACCCTCTCACACTCACAAGACCCAAACTCAGGTTACACCTCACTAGTTAACTAAGTTAAGGAGTTTTACCACTTAACCATTAAGGCCTAAAGCCTATTTATAAGAGGAATACCCTTTTACAACCATAATTCTAAATGATGTGGGATACTTGGATAGTTATCCCAATGAATCTCACTTCTACTCAAACTAAGATTTGGGTAGTTATCCCAACAATTCCTCCTCCTATCAAAATCTCCACATATCTCAAAGTGCTTAAAAAATTGAAATTTCTTTCAGTCTTCATCTCCACACATATCTTGACACTTTGAGAAAACTAAAATCTTTAATCAGTCTATCTTCATACTCCAAGAAAACTAAACTCTTTACTCAGTCTTTATTTGTCACTCTGAGAAAACTGAACTCTCTTGTCAGTCTTCATCTCCAGTCTTTTAGTCTTTCTCTATTCTCCTCCCTTGAACTGAACCTCTGGCTTTGATACCACTTGTTGGACCAAAATCTGGCAAGAACACCCACAGTAATAATTATAGAGAAAGAAAAAAGAACATACAATATTTTTAACATGGTTCGGTCTCTCAAAAATAGACCTACATCCACGATCTCCACTAGATAAATGTTACAATTTTTGGACGGACAAAATTGTAGAAACCCTTTCACAACCTTACAGTTTTTGAACTGAAAGACTCTCAAAACCCTCTCACACTCACAAGACCTAAACTCATGTTACACCTCACTAGTTCACTAAGTTGAGAGGTTTTACCCACCTAACCATTAAAGCCTAAAGCCTATTTATAAGGGAATTACCCTTTTACAACCATAATTCTAACTAATGTTGTGAACCCCATTGTTGCAAAGTTCATTTTTTGTGAAGCCTCAATTTTTGCACCCATTTTTTTTTAAAATAATAGTAATAACACCTTTGAAAATGAGAGAATGAATATATATAAATATATAGAAAGAATGGCATACATGCATTTCAGTTAAACCGGCCCAAAATACGAATCACTGAAATAAGCAGAAGCTAATGGTTTGTTTAAAACAATGCAAGTGCCAAGCTATCATGTATATGGCTTTAGTCTATACAAAATGCAAAACTATGATGTATCCAAAAATCCACTAGGAGCCGACCTACTGCAAGTATCACACGCACGCGCTCTGTCCAAAAAGGAAGATCCTGCACCATGCTACTGTCGCTCTACACACATATACACAGCAAAATAGAAGTTGAGTATTAAGAATATTCTGTAAGCGACCCTTATAGCTTATTATGCTGAATGCACAGGGGAATCTTCGGCCTCCACGGCCTAACCTCCACACAAAAATATATATTCGCTAAACCTAGAATTCAATAAAACCAATCATACTAGATGCAACATTCACAACATTCATTTTTCAGCTAGCAGAACAGGGGGAAACGATCAGAGTGGCCGTTTCACCTGGCCGTTCTGACCCCTGTCCATCATTAACAAGAGAATGGCCATGGGAAACAGCCAGCCTGGCTGTTCGCACCTGCAAAGACAGAATAGATTGTATCCCAACACTTATATCTTTTTAAACATTAAGCACACATGTAGGTCATTATCTCCCAAGCAAATACACACATTAACTCATCACAAACATGCCATTTCCATTTATTCACATTGAACACACTTACAAACAATAATTCATAAGCCATTTCCACAAGTTTAATCAAACGAGCATAAGTTCAATCGCATTGGACATACACATCCATATTCATATCCAAACCAATCCAAAATCCACATAAAATGCACAATCATGAAGTGTCAATGCAATTCACTCTAAATTCATGCCCTGGGGTCTTATTACGCGCATGAGAGAGTCCACTCTCAAAGTTGGCAAATCCCCACATAAACAATTAAGCTCTCGCTAGAGTTGGCAAATCCCCACATTTGAGCTTTTGCTCGATTTTTCACAAATACCCACATAAAGCATGTGCTTTTGCTCGATTGGAAAATCCCCACATTTAACATTCAAAGATGTTAATAAATATGTGCACATATCGTATGTATATGAATGCAACATTTTCATATCTTACCAACAATAATACTTACCATCATACCATACATAAATTCCATTCACTTTCTAATCGCACAATCATCATTATATATGATAACTAAACACCAAGGATCAAATATCCATATTTCTTGCACACCATACTAGTCATAATCACTCAATTCAATATCAAACCCATCACATTACCTTATTCCTTTTCTTACGACATCTAATCCAAACACACATACCAAACAATACATACATATCACATTAACCATTCGATTTCATACAACTTTCATGATACCATTTCCAAACCAACCTAGTTATTCTTTCCTACTCGAAGCACAATTCATCAACACACACACAAACCAAACATTTTCTCAAACATAATCTTATTCAAACAAGGCTACATTACGGTTTGTAAGTGTTGAATACGCTTACCTTGGGCTCCAAGAACAAGTTCCTCGCCCGCTCTCCAGTTCAGATTCCAAAACTCGATACCTACACGCATTACGAACCACATTAACCTCATTAATTACTCTACCTACCATATTTTCCATTCACTATCCTCTTTCCCACACTTCCTAAGAACCCTAAGATTCTTAACCATTCTCAAATCTCACAATGCAAGTCAAAGACACCTACCATTTTGATTCTCACACAAAACTCAACTAAACCCCATAGAAACTCACTCAAATGGCATACATTTTCCTTAAAAATCAGGACTTACCTCGTCAAAACCCGTTCAAAAACCATAGAGTTCGTGTGGTTGATGTTTTCGGAAGGAATGTACGAGTCTCTACGTGTTGGGAGCAAGATTTTAGGTTTGGGAGGGTGTGGTAAGGTGTTTCCGTGCTAGGGTTTTGATATAAAGGAGTTGGAGAGGTTTGGTTCTCGGGTAAAATGTTTCCTCTCTCTTGTAAAGTAAAACCGCGTGTTTTAATTCAACATCCAGACAGGCCGAACGGCCATGGGAAACGGCCAAGTGCCTGTTCCCAGTGGCCGTTTCCACCTGATCTGGGAACCAAAGGGTCATGGGAACAGCCTGCTTGGCCGTTCCTGGCCAATCTTACGGCATTTTTCCGCCGAATTATCGTAATATTCTCATAGAATTTTCGAGGCGTTACAGATGTGGCATACTTGGATAGTTATCCCAACGAATCTCACTTCTACTCAAACTAAGATTGGGTAGTTATCCTCATATGGGTGTTTTCTCATCGAAGCCGTAAACACTCAACAATGAATAAGGATTTCAATGCATAAGTGGACAGATTATGATGAGGTTTACGCGTGTAATGCTAGCTTTTTTACAAGGTACAATTAATTTTTTCCAGGAGGTTATTGTTTTGTTCTTTCTTCTTTTCTTATATATCATCTTTCAAATGGCATGTACAACCTTTTCATGATGGACATAATGAGAGCAAAGATTTCGATATTTTTAAGTATACCGGGGCTGGAGGTGTAGCTTCTTATGGTTTTTGTGCTGATGGTATAGTGTACACAAACCAGGGTGGTTTAGCATTCAAACTAAAGATGGTAAGTGGTTTTCAATGGAGAATTTTTAAATTTACCAGCCCACGGACTTAATGGTCAGCTCTGAAAGAGCTAGTTGATGAAGAACACCTTTTGCTGTATAGGCCTTACGACCGTTTTGAATACTTCAACATACACCAGATGAGAAGGACGGAGTACGATCAGAATGATGGAACCGGTTACCTTCCTTTGAAGGCATAATTTAGAGTTTGATTAGAGATAATGTGTCTTGTGAAAGTTTGCTAATGGTGTCAAAAACAGTGGGATTCATGATGATAAATATTTTCTTAGAATTTTGCAGAGAGGGAAGACTACAATTGAGTTTATTTGCTGTTACTGAGTAGGCTATCTTTGTTCATGTTATAACATCTATGTAGGTAGTATTGCCTACTTTCATTAAATTCAGTGGAAAATGATAAAACCAAAGTTGTTAGTAACAAGTAAATCGATCAAATCATAAAGCACTACAATTGGACCCCAAAGTACTTATTTTACAGTCCAAGAACCTTATATCTTATACCTTTGCAATGTGAGAATGCATGCATGAATTTTGTTTTTACATGTTTTATGTTGTGTATATCATATTTCTCTCTCTCTCTCTCTCTCTTTTATATATATATATATATATTTTGTATTATGGACTTAGGCTTATGAGTTTAGGTCAGCATGGTGGATTAACCATCCCAAGACCAAGTCACTTAGTCCAACATATCTCATTCACACATGCTAGATTCAAACTCACATAGTTTTCTAATATGATAAATTCAAATTCACATAATTGTTTTTGCCAAGTCCATAATGGAAAATGAGTCATGTGACCGACATATTTTTGAGAGCACATTACTTATATGATTGTTAAGAGCATATAATAATCTCATATGTATGTAGAATTTGGTATGCTTTCCCTTAGATCCATCAACTCAAACATTTTTAGTATGATAATTTTTCAACCTTTCATACTTTGTATTCACATTCAAGATTCAATAAATAAAATTTTAATGGCATATGAGTGAATACAATCCAAAAAATGTGATATCCAGATGGTCTTTCCTCTTTCTTAATAACTATCTATCTTTAATTTAATTGCTTTTCTAAATATGTCACATCCAATCGAATCATAGATTATCTTTTGGCCACATAATAAGATACCATACATCGAATTAAACTTTTAAAAAAATAAAATAGGTCTTAAGGGTACTTTTATCGAGGCATTCGTATCCCCAGGATATCACAAAACCTAGAAGCAAAGATATTTCCTCTGTTACCCTTATTGGTCGTTTAAAGCGCCTGTAGTATGAAATGCACATTACAATATTCAACTCCCTTTCCTTTTGAGCATATGATAATTATTTATTTAATATCATAAAGGCGATAGTTCATATGTGCTAGTCATATAACTTGAGTCCTCAAGTCTACTCTTTCTAGGACTTCCACCCCTCTTTTTACACATATAAGGTGAATATTGGAGCATTTCACCTTTGATCATTGAGAAATGACCTCGCCATGATTCTAACAAAGGCGATTTCTTTCTAAGACGAAGCTACCACAATTCGTTAAACAAAGAACTATCTAACTCCTATAAGTACGAAACTCATAGAGTATTTTTCTCATGTGAGAAGGAAAAATATTTATCTGGCATACTCTATGTTAATGTTGCATAAATCATACATTTTATCTCTATGCACTGAGCAATAGATGTAAGTATGTAAAAAATTAATAATTAATAAAGTGAACATCTAGGGAAAACATAAAATAACATTCATTGTTCAAAAGTTTTACAGTATTTCATTATACCTTATGCAATCTCATAACCTTGACATGCTTAATATAAACTTCTCTTTTCAAAGGTTTGGTAAATGGATCTACAAACATTTTTGAGTAGGTAAATATTGTACATTGACTTCTTATTGTGCAACCATATCCTTAACATATGATATTTAATGCTTATGTGTTTTTTCTTTGAGTGATACTTGGCATCTTTTGTGTAAATGATTGTAGCTTGATTATCACAATGTACTAACAGTGAGTCTGGCGCATTCTTCACAACTTCTAAACTATTAAATTAAGAATTTCCTCAACTAAATGCTTTCTTGTAAAGTAGAAGAAAGCAAAACAAATTTAGCTTCTATGGTAAATAAGGCTACATGAGTTTTCTTATTGTTTCTTCAAGGAATAGCTCCATTTTCATGTAACAAGATGTAACCAGAGGTAGATTTTCTCTCATCTAAATCACCTCCATGATCTGTATCGCAGTAACCCTCAAGGTGCATATTACCACCTTGGTAATACAATGAATAGTCCATCATATCTTTTAGATACCTCATTATTCTTTTGACAGCTTTCCAGTGTTTCTATCCTGGATTGGACTGATATCTATTCACTATACCAACCACATGGCATATATTTGGCCTGTACAAATCATTACATGTATAAGGCTCCCAACATCACTAACATAAGGAACTTTTCGATAAATTTTAATATGAGGACTTTAAGGAGGGGACTCATTGAGTCCCATTCTTTATTTTACTGAAACTGTATGATTTACGTAAATTAAAATTGCTTTTTACTGAATAAATAAATGGTTTAGATTATTTTTGCTGAATCTGGCGATCACAGTTGCATGCCTCATTGAGTTCCCTCTTTGAGGGGACTCATAGTAAAACTCCCCGAACTTTCCTCATTTGTTCTATTTCCTCACAAGTTTCAAGACACTAATCTTTGATGAGATCATTGGTATGTCATCAAGCACTACAAAAAAAGCATTTAGCATCCAACTTTTTGGATCCTAAATGCGTTTTTTAGACGCTAAATGCAATTAGTGTCCAAACGTTGGACGCTAAAATGATGGACATTAAATTTTTTTTAGCGTCCATATGGACACTTAATTATTAGCGTCCACGTGAACACTAATTGAGCGTCCACATGGATGCTAAAAGATATAATGTCCACGTGGACGGTGATTATTTTTGTGTCCACGTGGACGAAAAAATAGTGTCCACTTAGAAGCAAAAATAACGTCCACGTGGATGCTAAATAGCGTCCACGTGGATGCTACCATTTAATAAATAAAAAATTAAATTTTAAAAAATATTATTGAATTAAATATTTTAAATTAATTAATAATTTTAAATTAGTAATTAATTTTTCAATTAATAATTTTTTTAAATTAATAATTACTTTTAAACTAATATTTGAAATTAAAAACAAAATGATTTTATAAAAGAATTGGGCAGAATAGTTCAACTAAAATATATATAATAAATAAGCGTATAATATTAGTAAAAAAAGAAAAATTACTAAAAATGCAACTATACTACGAGGCAGGTGGAGGTGGCGGTGGCTGTTGAGAAGCTGACACATCATCATTTATATGGGAGCGTCCAAAATAAAGCTACATCTGGCACTGTATATCTGCAAAGCGTTCCTCTAGTGTCTCGACGCGAGTACGTAGCTACTAGTTGTTGCAGGTAAGCTCCATCACTAGTGTGGCGTCCCATCGAGGATGGCAAATCTGCTCGGCGTAAAAATCTAAAACAACATCTCCAATGCCAAAACCTGACCCTTAAGGGCTGACCCCGCCTACGGCCTCTAAGTGGGCATCACACTGATCTTGGAAGCTCGTGCTGCCCTTCGATGACCGCTAGGTAAGTATGGACTGAGCGCGCGCTTGATAAAAAATTAAAGTTATAAATATAAATATAAATTAACGAAAAAATTAAAAGATAGTGTGAAATGTAACTTACATGAACCTCTGCAGATTTCTCGTCAAGGAACCGAGTTGAATCCTCGTGATACGTGTGCGTCCGCACAAAAACCTCTAGAGGAGTAACTGTCGTCGCAGCTCGGCCTCCTTAAATTTTGTAAATTATAAAAAACTTGTTAGAAATTACAATAATTAAATTAATTAAAAGTATATACTAAATAAACTAAATAATAATGAAAGTAAAACGTGCCAACCTCTCGCGGTGCTGCCAGTGTGTGATCGACCCCCAGTGTGCAAGGCTGGCCATGAAAGACAGTTCGCCCTCTGTTTCGCTGACCTGGCTTTATACTCTGGCAACCCCCAGTACGCCATCCACACCTCCCAAGTCGACGAATCGATCCACTGTGGCTGGCAACGATCTTTACGGTCTTTTTGAAGTAAGTCATCGTATCTACGGCCAATCTGCTTTTTCCATTGGGCCTGGACTTCCTTCTCCAACATATTCTCAGTCTTTGGGTCCCACATGAAATTGCGCTACACATTTGAATAAATTAGCAAATGGAAAAAAATTAAAGTTAATATTTTTTAATATATATATATATATATATATATATATATACCTTCCAAGCTTCAAACCATTGCCTTTTAGATTCTGCGCTAGCTTTCTTAAATTTCGGCGCTGACGGATCTGGTGAGAAGGTAATGATCTGTGTAGAATATTGGCTAATCTTGGGGGACGGGTCTAGTCTACAATATTTTAAATAATTAATAAAAAAGATAATTAAATAATTAAAAGTGAAATTTTTTAATTAACTACATAGTAATATTTAAATTACTTACGTTGCTATATACGATTACATTGCATGACGAATATACAGACTTATCGTATGTTGTATAATCCCCCTCTACAGAAATGATCCCACAGAAAGGATTCCCCCTCTACAGAATAAACCCCTCTACAGGATAAACCTCTCTACGTATGATCAATCATATGTCACCAATCCACACCTCACTCTATCAACACCATATCATCACCAATCATATCGTATCACGTAAAACATAAATCATAGCATACGATTGCATAATGTGAATAACGTAAAATAACTGTTTGCATGTTTGTTTCATATGTACCTGTTCATAATTTGTTTTTCGTTTCATTTCGTATTTCAGTTTGTTTCGTACATACTTTATCCTTGTTCTCATTTCTATACTAAGTACCCATTCAATCATTCAATTGTATATTCGTATATAAAGTCATTAATCGAATTTGGTGGTATACGATCATATATTTATATCAATAATAACGTTTCTGTAAATATGAAATCATGAATAATCATGAACTTTCTATCGTATCGATATCTCTGTTTTTCTTTTAAATGTATATTTTGTATTCATTATTTTTGATTTCTTCTTTACAATTATTTTCAGACTTATTTTAGATATATTATCATAAGGTCATTTCCTAGGGTTTCACCTATAATCATATTTATCCTATTAAACATCTCAATCATCTAAATGCATATGCTGTCATTTTATTTATACTCGTAAATTTATCTTGTTGGTGATTTACGTGTATGCATAATCTCAACTCAAATAAAACAAACAAACACTCCGACTATTCATATCATGGCATATGTGCAACTCCTCCTCACCCTGTCAGCAATTTCTCACACTCTAGAAAATTCTAACATTTCTCGTATAATTCATATCTCTCACTAATCACACAATTATCATTACATATCCTTTTTATTATCTCTTTCTTTAGGTGTTCATACATAAAACTATATTTAAGTGAGAGTTGATTACTCACCTGTAATTTCGTATTTTTCAGAGCTCCTCTAGCCTCCGATCCTGTCCCATTAACTCAATCGACTTCTTATATAACTATTTACGATATTCTCTATTAATATCAATCTTAAAATATATTATACCTAAAAATCCAAAATTGTTACCGTTCACACTGTGATTTTCTAATATTGATTATAGTAATCGATTCCCTGGTCGATTCTACGACCGATTACTTGTCTTTGGCTTGATTCCAGCTCGTTTCCCCTAAATCTCTCTCTCTCTCTCACCCCTCTCTTTTTCTCTATTTCTCGCAATCTCGCGCTCTCTCTCCTTTATTTCTCAAACTTTTTCCTGCTTGTTTTCCTATTTATAATTGAAACTTAACCTTGTCATGTTTCAATTTCCGAAGCATTCCAATTTTTCAACAGATCAACAAAGTAAGTGCGGCGGTGGAAAAGTACGTGCACTCGTCGAAAACTACGTGTGGTCGTCGAAAACTACGTGCGGTTGTCAAAAACTACGCGTAGTCGTCAAAAAGTACGTGCAGTCGTGCCTACCCCTTTCACTTTACTCTCACCCCTTGTACTTTACTTTCCTCCCTATAACTTCATTATTTTATGTATATTTACAATCAACTTTATATCAACTCATAATAAATCTCTTGTTTCCTTAAAGTTATCAACTAAATTATTAATTTTATTAATTATTTTAATTATCTTATTAATTATAATATTTAAGGATGGGAA
>CANYCX011237711.1:0-12569 GCA_948193385.1 Breynia disticha f. nivosa
CAGAATGCTAGACGTTAGAGTAATCTAGGCTAATATCTAGGGATTTTTCCTAGCTAATCTACAGCTAAGTTTCCTTCTATAGAATTAATACACATAACTTTACATAATTAACGGATCATGTTCACACTTATCTTTCCACAGGTCTAAATTAATTCAACGGCTTTGTTATTGATGAATTTCAATTTGGTAGCAATTTAAGTTTCTATATTTTCTGTTCTTCCTGCTTCTAATGTGTCTCAGAATGTTTATAAGAAGGTGTCTTTAGAGAATATGAGTAAAGATATCATTGTTATTGATCAAATTTATTGCCTTAGCAGCTACTGGTGTGTCTTCGAATGTTGATAAGAAGATGTGTTAATGAAAATATAAGTAAAGATGAGATTCAAAAGCTATTTCCTAGTGAAGTATTGCCGGAACTGCAGAGGCTTTTGACTCTTCTGTTTGTGAAGTTTCAGAGAGAATGGCGTGAGGATGTGTTCAAGGATCAGGTATGATCATCAGTTATATTGTGTGCATGTAATCACATTGATGATTGCTGCTTTTTATAGTTCTGAAATTGTGTTGTGAAATGGATTTCTGTCAGGTTGCTGTGCCTCGTTTGAAGGCAATGACGTGGAATATGGCCAGTGTGCAGGTTACTGACCCAGTGGCTGTTATCAATTTGAAGGTTAAACTAAAACCACTTCATTTTTGTCAGGGATTGGAATTTTTCCTGTAATCTTTAAATTTTCGTGAGAAAGGAAATGGCTGAGGGCTTGTCATAATGATTGTTATGTGCAGCTACAAAACGATGCACCATCTCACTCAGGAGATTTGGAAGTGAAGTTTCAGATGGAGAAAGATACTTTAGATGCAATGTTGAAGTCTATGTACAGCATAAGAGACCAATTGACTGATACAGTAAGTTCTGTGCTGTTAAACAAACATTTCCTTTGTGATGCCATCCATTGAGATGTCTATTCATCTATGGTGGTTGCTCATTAATCTTACAAGTCTGTTATGGATTGGCATAATGAGTAGCGTAATACAATTTATCTCTGGAAACTGACGAACTTAATTGAAAATACAGGTGGTCATAGGTTCTGTTTTTGCTTTAGCAACTTATCTTCTTTAATGGATAGCTGGTAAACTTGGTTTGATCGTAAGATGTAGAACTTTCTTTGGTAATTTCTGCTTGCTGGAGATCCAAACCAACTGTTCAAATGCTGTAAAGCTATATTTTAAGCCTTGAAAGAGAATTTTTTTATAGAAAAACAGCTAATTAATTGAGATACAGACAACTTATAAGTCATAAATTTCTCCAAGTTGGAATAGTCTACCCCAAAAGAGTTTTACTTTGAGTAATAGATGGTGTTGAACCTTAATGAAGATGACGGCTGGTCAAATTTGATATGATTGGCTGGTTAGGATCTGATCTTATGTATCTGTTGACATTTGAAAGTTCCTTATTAGTTGTTCTAATCTAGAAATTAGATATTAATATTCACTATAACATATATAGGGAAGAGAGAGAGATCAAGATAAACTAGACAAGCACTGAAAATGACTTCTGAGAACTTGGAACTTTCCAAGTGCAAACATATTTTTTAACGAACGGTATCATACCACATCTACGCCGATCAGGCAGACTTGTAAGATCCATAGAAAAAATTTATTTGGACATATCATTAACCCTGTTGCATCTTATTAAATGAAATGTTCTTCAGGTTTGATGACGGAAACGAGCAATGGTTTCGGCAAGGACAAGTTTCTTCTTTCTGCGACGATAAAGAGACGAGAAGCAGGCTCGCGAATCATTATACCGTTTACATACAAACTGAACTTCCATATACCTCTGTTCTTCAGAAGCATTTTGTGGTAAAAATTGTGTGCTTTTATGTACAAAAGACTGTTGTAGATAGGTTTTGGATGGTGAAGGGTAATGATGGTGGGACATGGGAGGAAACTGCAAATGTTTGCAGATGTTGCTATCAAGAAAGAATATGAGGAAACTACTAGACTTGAACATTATCTACAGTGCAGCATTTTGCTATAAGCTTCATAAGGAGAAGAAAGAAGAATCTGCAGATGCCCATATTAGAAACATTTTCTGTTGGCTTCTTTTTGGAATCATTGTTGTGGAGACTCCATTGCTGGTTTTCTTCAAGCATGTACACATGATGCTAGAAAACTTACTATTCGCAGCACTCAATGATTCTTTCTTGTATGTTGTTTAGGATGAATCATCATGTTATTCTGTTGCATTATATGGTAAAAATTAGGAGAATCTTTATTGTCATGTGCTGTGGTGGAGAGTTTAGGCATGAGTTTTGGAAAATTGATGAACTGGCCAGTTCGAATGATGAATTGCTCTGATTTTAAGAACAATTATTCGTCAATTGAAATAATTATAATTACGTATTCGACCGGTAAACTTATCATTCCGTCTTTTTTTTTATTTAATCACCAATTTAGTCCTAATAACTGAACCTACTATTTGACCATAAACCAAATTGTTGTTATCTATATTTCATGATGTAATTAAGAGTTGAAATTACAGAATGATACAATGGGAACTAATGGTTTGAAGGCAAGAATATTCATTTATCTCTCTTTGGTCAAGAAGGCAAGAACAATTTAAATTCCAAAAATGTTAATCTCATTCAGCAAACTCTAGTCTATACCACCTACAAACTGTAACAATACGCATCATTCAGTGATGGATTAAAAATTATCGAGCCATATAAAGAATGAACAAATCGGCATAATAATTCTATCACTCCCCCTCGGCCGACGATATCGAAATATAAATTAACAAAAAGATTAGAAAGAGATATACATAAGGATATGGTCAGATCAAGTGTGAAAAGGAGAATAATAAATCTTAAAAGTTAGGTATGGAAAATAGATATGACAAGTGAAGCTGCCTTCAAACTAACATTGGTTTATTGGATTTTTTTTAAAAATTCTTGTTTGATGTTTTTTCCACTAAATTCAATTGAATTGGTCAAAACCACCAAGCGCGTAGATCAACTGACGTGAGGTTGTTTTAACTTAACCAGAGATCTCGGGTTCGAATCCTGAGTACGCAGCTGCGTTAAAACTTGGTTGAGAGAGCTTTGCCTCCCTTTTGGTCCTACCCGGCTCGAACGAGGATTAATCTGGGGTGTCCAAGATACATGGTGGTTCAGACAAAAAAAATTGAATTGGTCAACTATTGTGTGAAGGTTTAGTTGACTATCCTCTCCATCTTGCACACATGGCTTCTTTATTTTACTATTAATTTCTGACTTCTTAACCAACACTTCTATCTTCAACCTAACCCTAATTTTTTTCCCCTTTTTTTTATATCACAACTAGTTTGATCTCAAGCATTAATTAATTATTGTGTTATTTCAAAAAAAAAATAATTATTGTGTTTATAAGTAAAAATTTAGGTATGATTTTTGGACTTGTGTAATTTTTAAGACACATCAGCGTTTTGTCTAATTAATTATGTCGATAGTCAGTGAAATGTTTTTCTCAATCGACAAATAATGTTTTTGTTGTACAATAAATTAGGGATAAGAAAATATTTTGGTTGAACTTAAAAGTTCAATGTAAGAAAATTATAATAAAAGACTATATATCACACACACTAATCAAACCTAACAAACTAGCAAAATAGTCATCTTTAGATGATTATGTCTTTTAATTCTTTTTTTTATTGTAGTGCTAATTTATTTTATAAAAATTCAAGAATCCATTTTTAAACTTTATCCTGTAAAATTATTTAGTTTTTTAATGACAATAAACGCTATAAATTTTTAAAGACTCGTTATTATTCGCAAAAAAATATATTCAAAATGTGCCAATAAAAATCTATTAAAATGAACATGTTCAACTAAAAACTGGCTTTAGACATTTCATCTAGGTTGAAATATATAATTTACGAGTACACAATTATTACTGCTAAAAAATTTTGCTCCAAATTGAAGGAAGAAATTGAGAAAATAAATTATCAAAAAAAAAAATAAATAAGTAAGAAGTATTTGATTAAAAAAAAGTATTAAGAAGTATAATATACGAAACTTCCCATAAAATCAAACATTTATTTTCCACTTTAGAAAAAAAAAATCACCCTTTGCACAAAGTAAATCAAGTCCTTGTTTTTTCCCAATTTCACAAATTTAGTACTTGACTTACCACTCTATTCTATTCACTGCCAATGCTGCTCTACCACCGTTCACTTTCTTTCATAATTGTTTTGTAGTCCATACATATATGGTTAAATACCTTATGGTCCTTAAGGTTTGACGATATCTTTCATCTAGTTCATTCATATGAAGAAACCGTTTTGCGGTCTTGGAAGTTTTATCGTTTTCATCCATGGAAAACGTCTATTGAACATAAAAAAAGAAATAATCAGATTGAAAGGATAGGGGATTGATCGGTTCATTTTATTATTATACTATATCCATGGAAAATGTCTTGATTTGAAAAATTAGTAGGATAAAATCGAGTAAGATAGAAGACACGACAATACGTAAAAAGAAAGTAGCAAAAATAGCTAAGCAATTTGTACTATAGTTCAGCATATAAAATAAAATCCATACGTTTTCATATAAATTATTGCTAATTTGATCGATTTTTTTCATAATCCGTTACCAAAATGTTGACGATGATAAAACTAATAAAGAGTGCAAATGAGATGAATCGTTTAAAATGAAGGGACGGAAAGAATAATTTGAGGAAAGGTGAGGAAGGAGAAGGGTATTTGAGGGAAATTAAAAGATGGAAACGAAACATTAGCCGGCCAAACAGTTGAGTTGATCATTCTCTCTCACTTGTCCGAATTCCAGTTCTTACCAAAATGTCTCCGACACCATCTCCTCTTCTTACACAACACAATTCCTAATATATTCCGAACCTCAATTCTCACTCTTTTCTCTCTTTCTTCCTAAATACGCCACCCTTTCATTTTCCCCCCTTAAATCTGCCCGCCCCGCCAATCACTCTAACCCTAATTACCGCGCGTGTGTTCCTTTTGCCGTATGGCCACCACCACCACTACCACCAGCATCGGCGGCGGCGGCGCTGGCGCTGACGACCGCGTCATGGCTACTGCTCAGCAAATCGTAAAAAGTCTTAACACCTCGAAAAACGTCCGGGAAGATATGCTTTTAATCCTCTCCAGCTTCGATAACCGCCTGTCCAACATCACTGACCTCATCGACGCCGAAAGAGCTGCTGCTTCCAAGCTGGACGCTGCTGAGAAGGTCATTTTCCGTCAAGAACCTCCTTCTACGGCTGCTCGTGGGATCCACTCGATGCCGGCTTGGGAGGAGTCTCCGGAGGAGGCGGGGGAATACCTGGCGGCCGTGGATGAGGTGCTGGAGCTGCTGGAGGAACTGAGTTTCCGGGCGGATGCGGAGGCGGACACGGTGGACCGGGCGGAAATCGCAGTCCAGGTGGCGATGTCGCGGCTGGAGGATGAGTTCCGGCACGTGCTGGTGAGAAACACTGTGCCTTTAGATGCTGATAGGTTATATGGTTCGATTAGGAGGAATTCGATTGTGTTTATGGGCAATGAAGAGATAATTGATGGTGAATTTGAGAGCTTTGATAGCGATAACTGCGGGAGGTTTCATGAGAGAGGCGTTAGTTTATGTGATGATTTGTCTGTTGATTTGATTAGTCCTAATGCTATTGCTGATTTGAAAGAGATTGCGGATCGAATGATTAGGTCTAAGTATGAGATAGAATGTGTGCAAGTTTATAGTAATGTTCGGCGCGATGCTTTGAATGAGTGTTTGTTGATATTGGGTGTTGAAAAGTTGAGTATTGAGGAGGTGCAAAAGATTGAGTGGAAGTGTTTGGATGATAAAATGAAGAAATGGGTTCGGGCTGTTAAGATTTGTGTGCGCGTTCTTTTGAGTGGGGAGAAGAGGCTTTGTGATCAGATTTTTAGTGGGTCGGAGTCCGCAAAAGAGGTTTGTTTTAATGAGACTGCAAAAGGGTGTGTTATGCAATTGTTGAACTTCGGCGAAGCTGTCGCTATTGGGAGGAGGTCGTCCGAGAAGTTATTTAGGATTTTGGACATGTATGATACGTTGAGAGATGTGTTGGTTGATTTGCGGGGTATGGTTACAGATGAATTTGTGTGTAGTGAGGCGGATGGAGTGTTGGCTTTGTTGGGCGAGGCTGTTTTGGGCACTTTTGTTGAGTTTGAGAATGCTGTGCGGAGTGAGAGTTCGAGGAAGCCTTTGCTTGGTGGCGAAATTCATCCTCTCACTCGATATGTGATGAATTATGTGAAATTGGTTGTGGATTATAGCGGAACACTTAATTCACTTTTGGCTAATGATAATGATGAACCTGATTGTCCAAAAAATGATAATGATGAGAGGATTGAGGATGGTACACCTTTGGGGCGAAGATTATTAGCCTTGTTGTCGAATTTGGAGTCAAATCTTGAGGAGAAATCCAGACTCTACGATGATGATGCCATGCAATATATATTCCGCATGAACAATATTCTGTACATAGTGCAGAAAGTAAAGGATTCTGACCTTATTAAGCTGTTGGGAGACCAATGGGTTCGTAAACGCCGTGGTCTGGTTCGCCAATGTGCTACTTCTTATCTTAGAGCTGCTTGGAGTAAAGCCTTATCGTGTTTAAAGGATGAAGGGTTTAGTGGTAGTAGTGGGAGCTCCAGTCATGCCCATAAAATGAACTTGAAGGAAAGGTTCAAGAATTTCAATGCATGCTTTGAAGAAATCTATAGGGTTCAAACAGGTTGGAAAGTCCCAGATCCTCAACTACGTGAAGAGCTTCGGATATCTATATCTGAAAAGGTGATTCCAGCTTACCGTGCATTTTGGGGACGCTTTGCAAGCCAGCTAGAGAGTGCAAGGCATTCGGGTAAATACATAAAGTACACAGCAGACGATTTGGAGAATTATTTACTGGATTTGTTCGAAGGGACACCCCTTGTTCTTCACCATCTGAGAAGAAAGAGTTCATAGGAGAAATGACCGTTGTAACAGGTAAATGCTGGCCCTTGTGAAGGATTAGAAGGAACAGAGTTCAACTGCTTGATGTATGTGGATGATATCTTGTTTTCTTTCTATGGTTGGTGTCGATGTTTCAAACAGTCTCTGTGAACATTAAGCTCTTATCCTTTAATATATTTAGTTTTGTACATGTATTATACAGCATAGGTTTTTGTGATTTTGAGTTCTTTCCTATTTCATGTATTTTCGTTTCCATAAATTATCATTAGCATTTTGGTCTCCATGCTTTCTATGGTCCGTTGATACTTCACACTATAGATTATGCTTTTGTATGTTATGTTCTTATTTTGCAGCCTTTGCATTGTTTTAGTGTGTAACACTAGGAGCTTTTGAGTTCAATTGAGGATAAGATGTTCTTCTATGCCATTGCGGAGATTTATGGTGCAGTTATGGTAGTTCTGAATTTTGATGCTTGGAAATAGCAAATTTAGACATTGACTTTTGGTTAGATGTTGCTGCTTGAGAATTGATTGAACGATACGGTCGTAGTTATTTTGTAATGTTCAATGATTTAATCTTTCTGCCGCAGTGGCACCGTAGGTGATGACCATTTATGTCCCGTTATAGATGCACAAAACCATGTGAGTACGAGAAATCGGCCTGTTTGATTTAGATAGACTGAAGGAGAACCTTCCTGCACTAATTGTGTTTAGTCTGGTCATGCATTGAATTCTGCTGGCAGGTTAGTCTGGCCATAAAATTACGACATTTAATCTTCAGCAAAGTCTTTCATGTCCTTTTCATGAACACTAGCTTCCATATAAGGCGTGTGAATGTATCCATTTTCTTTGATTTAAGCATTTCAGTATAGTGGATTGGTTGCAGCCAACTGAGTCTTACATGTACTTGTTTTGCGTAAAGTGATAGCGAAGTTTGAACACTAACTTTTAGGGAAAACATAGTACTGCCTAGCAAGTCATAGTCAACATGGGATCCCATTTGAGTAAGTTCCATGTCTGCTTGCTTTTTCTTGCATCAATCTCTCTCAATAGGGTCACAGTGTTCCCAAGTAACCACTGCATCGTACCCCTTTTGTTGTCTAACTAATCTAACCTAAGAACATGCCATGTCTGTTACTGTGGCTCGAATCAACAGCTTCATTTCTCATCTTCTTCAGACAAGATTTGCTTGGTGGAAGTCTCAATCGTTGTACGGCCAATGTAACAAAAAACAACATGGGCCATTCTGGTACTGTTCTTTCTGGTACTGTTCTTTGTCGGAATTTAGTTGTTTTCTGGTAGACCGGAATAAAAGAGATGACGGTGAACAAGACATCGCTCAAGTTGAAAAAAACCAGGTACAACAGTGTTTGGTGAAAGATCTCGTCAGGTATTGATCACACGGTAGTTGTTGGGACGCCGTAACAGATATTCTCAACACTCGACCAAGTACTCACGTAGGAGACTTCTCGAGTGAGAACGAGATTATATGAAAACGATGAGAACAAAGTTAACTTACATAACACAGTGTTGAATTTTACGTACTACAACAATAAATATCCGACTAACTAATTAGTAACTCTATTTTACTTCAAAACTCACTAACCGTGTTCTCGCTATAAGAATTTTCTCACGATAAAAACCTCATTTATAGATTTTGTCATCAAAAGGTTGTCATTGAACAATGCTTACCAGGCCATACAGTCAACTGTAATCTTCTAAGAGATCAATACATTATGAAAGAAGAAGAAAGAAACTCAGTTCTTGCTTCAATTTCCCACAATGGAGTCTATCTGAGCAAGAATAGAAAGTCTCAATTACCACAAATCGGCATTCAAGCGTCTGAGGATAGCAAATCCTCCTTATTTCAACACAATGAACTGCCTTGAGATTGTCATTACGTCAAAATTTACAGACATCGGATATCGTTTTCCGACAAGAGGAAAACCGATTACAAGAAGGGCTCATCTATGATGCATTCACCACATTCAACTGTTTCCGCGCAGCCTCAAGGAAAAACTTAGCAGACATCATATCAAGAATACGATCAATGCGAAACCATTATCGTTGTTTCCTGCTAAACTCTACTGTTCTGCGGCAGCGGCAATACCCCGTCGAAGAAATCGCCGAAATAGCCACGAGGTTCATGAACGAGCCTTGATATTATGTCTCTCAGAGTGATAACTCCTTCCAGGTTTCCAGCACCGTCTACAACATATACTCGATGGATTTTCTCAGAATCAAGCTTCACAATCAATTCTTTGATAGTATTCGCTTTCGTGCATGTCACTAAGCCATTCACAATTGGTGAAGTCTCATGATGCTTCTTCAAATAGTCCCCGACCGCTCCCAAAAAGTTCTTCGTCGTGATAGATCTGTCAAATGAAAATGTGATCACTCATGAATTATGGTCTGACAATTTCTAACTTGACAACACAATTAATGAATACATGATTAGACACGACACGAATGACATATAATGTTCATGACATCAATAATGATATTTGACAGAAAAAAACAGTGACACAATTACGACCTAACTAATAATTGACTATATGTAGGGAAGCATTTGGCCATTTAAGTATTCACAATTGTTGAGAGAACGAAAAGTAAAATGATACCTGTAATCATGGTATATCTCAGGTGCAGTTAGCAGGAACTGAACATCTCTCAGACTAATGTTCCCAACTGCCTTTGTCCCACTGTCATCAACAACCGGTGTGGCTCCGATTCTATTCTTCCTCATAAGCTTAAATGCCTGAAGCACTGGTTCGTTCTCATGCACCTGACATATAAAATGGCAATTTCAGAAAGAACCATTAACCAAAGAAAACAAATTAGAGACCATTGTTCAAAATAAAATTGCTGAATCTAAATTCCTAGGAGTGTTAAAAGTACTTTCTCTTCATTAGAACCACAGATTTCCATTTATGCTATCAGTATAACGAGCTCTCTTAGGCTCGACCAAAGATATGATCGGCCTAGTCAACATTATCTATGATCCCTAATTCCTGAACTCATATATATACCTTGATGATATTTTTGGAGGACATCACTGGAAGACCAAGTTCAGAAAGTGTCTTAGTTCCCCAGTTTTCAAACCAGTGAAGCCCAGCACATTCTGCTAACATGTGAATAACAGCCGACTGTGTGATGATGTTATCGATCTTATCTTCCCCGAGATCAACAACAGGAACACTCTTCATCTTGTATTTGGAAAGCAGTAAGAGCATTGTCAAGAAGGAATTTGATTTTTGCAAAGCAAGAAATGGTGCCCAACGAAATGATCCTGAGATGTCTCCAACCTGTAATATAGATCCAACACTCAATTAAGTCGCCACACGCGTTAGCCAAATTCGCACTTGAATAAAAATTTGAACTTAGCGTTATTATAATGGTAGCAATTATTCCAACCTTTGTTTCCTTATAGAATTCTGAAGATGTCAAAGCCTCGAAAAAATTTCCAGAAGTAGCAGCAGCGTCCTCAGGGCCTAAAATCCCAATTCCAGAAGCATTAGTCACGCCATTGACTGCCAAAGCAAGAGCTGTTTTAGACGCTGGACTCCGCGGAGATGGTGGTTCTGACTGTCCCAAACAAAAGAAGAAATTCATTTCCACTAACCACCAAACAATTCACAAAAGCTGTAATCCAATCCAAAAGGAATCCAATCTAAATACTAAACCTATCTAATTGAACATCAAACATTCAACAAACGAAAGAACACAAAACATAGGAGGCAAATTTACCTGCTGCAAGATCCAAACAGCAATCCCAGCAAACTCAACAATACCAATATATCTATCCATCCAAGTAGCATCCTGAGGAGCATTCACATCCACCACTGGTGCACTCAATATTTTATTCTCTGCTAATATCTGCACTGCCTCTGCCAAACTCGTATCGGATCTTATCTCAATCACTGCAACCACAATCAGGTCAAACATCAATAGCACAAAAATTTTCAAACTTTATCAACCATAATCATCAAAAACCAAAAAAACTCAAAATTTACGATCAATGATCACCAAACAAACAAAGACTATAACTTCATACAACTCTGATCATAACAGATTACAATTCCATATAAACCACGATCATAAAACCAAAAAAGATTATAAATTTACAGTAAACACTCACCAAAAATCAAATAAAGACTGAAACTTCATAAAACCCATGATCATAAAACCAAAAAAGATTCCAAATTTGAACTTGATTGGCAATGATCATGGAAATTATACCTTGAGAATTTGGCGGTGAAGGAAAAACAGAAACAGGAATGTTCTCAAAACAAGCATTAAGTTTCTCAGTAGGACTAAGCTGAGGCTCTTGAACATCCCACAAATCCTCAACTTTCATCCCAACTCTAGCTTCTGGACTTCTAGGACTCTCCTCTTTCAATCCCATCACTTCATCAATCTCTCTCATCATTCGCATGCTAGCCATCTTCACTCTTATCTCTCACTTAATATTACTATATCTTCAGTTTTGTCAGCACTAGCTCAATCATAGACTTGTCGCTACTAAACTAATCAAAAGCTTCAGAAGTTTCCCTACGATACAACTCAGATTTATTACACTTGATCAATGATCACCGAATAGGCTTAAAGACTATATAAAGCAAGCGACACGTGGAGGAGAAGATACAGTGGATGTGTATTGAGAATTATGGAGGTTAGTGGTCAAAGTTGGTAGACGAATTGCATGCTGAATCGTTGATGTGTTTTCGTTCTTATCCGGAGCGAGGATTGTATATATACCAAAATGGGAATTTGTGATGGTTCCTGTTTTTTTGGATCTTCACCATTCAGGTCTACAAGTTTTAAGATTAGCTATTCTGGTCCCCATTTCCTTACATTCTTTACTTATGTGGGTTCAATTGAGTTGCCCATGAGATATTGTTTAGTTGATAATTCAGTCTCCTTGTGAAGTTAGGTTTAGCGTGCTTTCAGAATTGAATCTCAACGGAGTCGCTCGCATGATGTAGGAGTTGTACCTTCTGCTCCGATCTCTGATTAGTCTTCACTGAATGTAGAGATATCGAATGGTTCAGACAAAAAAATTGAGTTGAATAACTCCTTTAGTCACTCGAGGTATATAATTTTTGACAATTAAACTCTCACTCAAAATTATGTCAAATTACTTACTGACTTGAGCGTAATAGAGTCTCTGGATAACTTACCAACCTCGTCATTATCTTACATTGCAGGATTCTGAGCGCACATTATCAGTCCGTAACCTAATTCATCTACTATTATCATAGTTGCAGATTCAAAGCAACAACACAATACTATATAATTTTTCCGTTATATTTACTTGTCAAGAATAAGACTTTAGGTTGACAATTCGCGTCGGACATTTTACAATATCATGTCATTTACATATCCAATACTATTACACATAGCGTAAACTGAATATAATCGTGAACTCACAAGTAGTGTTATTTTGTAAAAAAAAATTGCAAACTATTATTTACTCCAACAATATCAAAGTGGTGGACGGTAAAGGATATACTTAAAGAACAAGGACTCCTACGAAATTTACGCGTATCGAAAAGGACAAGAAAGACAAATAAGTAAAGTTATGTTTTGTGGATCC
>CANYCX011237838.1:0-11679 GCA_948193385.1 Breynia disticha f. nivosa
TTTGACTAATCCGTGTGTTAATCTTTAGAGGAATCACACTTGGGATTCTGGTTTGGTGTCACAAAGGTCATCTTATTGCATAATAAGGTGGTAGTTACTCGGTTTTGTCCAAAACCAATCGGCCAAGGAAGAAAGCTAGCAAGGTATTATCTTTATCATAAAGTTTCGGTTTTTATGTTACCATTATGTCAACCGATTGTATATGGCATGGTTTGAGATGTTCTTATGTTGATCTTGGTTTGTTCTTATGTGTTTTACATGATTATTCCGCTGCCAAAAAGTTTTAAACACATAGGAAACCCTACAAAGAGTTAGGTTAAGTGTGTTTTGGCATGGAAAATTCGGATCGGCAGGTCAGTACGCGGGGTGGCCCCTAGGTACACGGGGTGGAGCCGACCACGCGTACTCCTGTCTGACTCTGCGTTCTGTCCGGGAATCCGGATGAAAAACTCAACCAAAGTACGCGGTGTGGAGGCCGAGACCGCGTAGTCTGAACTGACCACGCGTACTCTGGCCCAGACCGTGTACTTTTAAAATTTAACTGTTGGCACGGTTCTATCGAACTACGCGGTGTGGGGGCGAGTTCGCGTACTCGATAGCCACCCCGCGTAGTTCGGTATTACCCCACGTCATGACCTGAATTTGGTGAAATTTGTTGTTCTTATGTATATTAATGTGTGATTTTTGTGTGGTTTTGAATGTATGAATGGGATACATTATTAATGTATATAATTAATTTGAATTGTGAGATTAAATAAATTATTATTTTGAATACGAATGAAACCGACCATATTCGGTTATGTTGCTTACTGAGTATATCTCACGCAATTGTTTGCCTGTAACGCTCAGCAGGTCAGTAAAAAGATATTTTGGGATTTGCTAGTAGGTGCCGCACTTGGATTTTCACGTGTTTACGAAAAAGAAGATCAAGGTGTAGTGTATACTCTAGACTAGGACTTTTACTGTACATGACAATGTTGTATTAATCTTTCATACATTTCGTTAGTGTTATAATTGAAAATGGATTCAGTTGGAATCTAGTTTCTTTTATAACCTGAAAACAATTTGTAAAGATATTATGTTTGTATGTATGAAAGTTTGAGAAATGAGTTTGAGTTGGATTGAATTCTATTTTATTTATTTTTATTTAAACTTTGATTTTTGGGTTTAAGTATTGTCTGTAGGAGGGAAGTTATACGCAGATAATATTTAAATTCGGGAGTCACACTTTACACATTAATTTTCTAGCTAAGTGAGAACTCCTACATTCACTTTCTAGCTAAGTGAGAATTCTTAAAACAAATTACAAAGGTTTACAAGTTAAGCAAGACAACACTTGGTTGTATAAAGAACAAGAATATAAACTTTGAGCTCAACTAAGGTTTTCTCTCAAGGTATATGTTTTGAATGTTTTCCTCTATGTTTCTCTTTTAAATTCTAAGGTTTTGAATCCTTAAATACCATCTCTTGAAGATATAGCCGTTACTCATAAGCTGGGTGACTTTTGAAACTTTGGAAGTAGTGATTTTTGCTGCAAAGGGCTTTCTGGTCAACTAACATACTTCTGGTTGACTAACATTTGTCTTTTTTGGTCAACTAACATAATTCTGGTTGATTAACATTAGCTCTGATTGACTAATATGGTTCTGCTCGAGGAAACAGAGTTCCAGAAGCTTTTTTCCTTGAATCCAATGCCTAGTTACTCGACTAACTCTCTATTTTAGTCGACTAATATATCTTTGTTTCAAATTGGTCGACTAACACCTTTCTGTGATTGACTAATAAAGTTTCCATTGAGTTCCAATGGTCATATTCTGACTCATAATGATTATGTAGCAGGTTTATGATGATTTCTTCGAGAAGGCTTAGAGTTTGGTCGACTAACATCCTTCTTGGTCGACTAACTTGACCTTTTTCCATAACTAGCCGTTATGAATGAGTTTTTGAACTTGCAAACTTCACGTTTGTCATATGACCACCATCTTAGTTGACTAACATTATTCCTGGTTGACTAAAATGAGTCTGGTCAACTAAACATGCACCAATCGAGTAGAAATTGATTTCATAATGCTTGTTTGACTTCACAGTTGCATTTGGTCGACTGACCTTCATCCTGCTAGAGTATAATCATGTCTAGAGTCATTTTTTGAGCAACATCTTTATTTGGTTTCATAATTGACCAACACATATTCAACCTAAATTCTCCAATTTTCTTTTGTGCATATTTCTTTGATTTTAACTCCTTTCTAAACCTGAAATTATTCTTTATGAATTTCATCATTTTACACATTATCAAAATACAATGAGGATCTTAATGTCAATCACCATTGATCCAACACTATAATGGTTTGAAAAATCAATGAACTTACATAATTTCTTTTGAACTGCACCAATTAAACTAGGTTAGCTTCTTAGTTCCTAGATAAAATTTTGGAAGTCTTAAATGTAGGGAAAAGAGGAAAAAAATGATATTATATAAATGTTTGAGAACTTTCAAGTGAATTGAACAGTAAAATACCAAAACAGACAAAGAATTTTGGCAAGTATAAAACTATATGATATGAGAAAAATTTAAATTTATTGCAGAAGAATTATTTTTAGTATATATACGATAATACGACGTAAGAATTTTAGAGAAATTTGATTCAAAACCAAAGAGATTTGGCCATTTAAAGTTGGTTGAAAAATGTTGAAAAATTCTATGTAAAAGGCATTTCATATAGTCATTCATATAAGTCATTAAGTGACATTGCATAATGGTTCAAATGGTCACTTCATGTTTATAGGACATTATGGAAATGCCTAGAGGAGAGAAATTAGAATACCAATTATTTTATCTCGCCAAGTGAGTATATTGACTGAATTTTAATTTCAATATTATACCTAGAATTTATTGAATTATGCATATATATGTGTATAATAGCTATGTCGTACAAATAATGCTTAGAACATTGCTTGGGTTGATTTAATTGATGTAATGTGTAAAGAGGACACTTGATGGAAGGATTGACCAATAACCAAAGTGTTTGTTTGCTTTGTTTGACATTTGTTGATATTGAATGGTTTTCAATGGTTTTGTCTAATTTTTTACGGTTCAATTAATGAATTCATAAGATGAAATAATGGAAATATGACATTGATTATATGAATATGCATAGTAGAATGTCAATTATACTTCAATGATTAATTCAATAGTTACCAATGGATTATATTCAATTGTTCAATGATTGAAATGTTGGATAGATATAATGGCAACTGGTAATTGACATGACATATAATTCAATGGTTTGATATGTTAATAGTAATTGAAAATGATAATTTTCTATGTTTATGTGGGTGGGCTAATTGAATGTGTTGTTGATTAATTGATCATATGGTATGAAAATAAAATGAAAACTATAATCGGATAAATCTAATTTCACAAGTCAAAACAATTATTAAACATGACAATGGGAATAAGATAATTACAGGTGGAAATATGAAAAGTTAATAAAAGGTGGCAACGAGAAGAAGCTAATAGAAGGAGGCAACTGGAAGAAATTAATAAAAGTGGCAATAGGAAGAAGTTATCAAGTTTAAGATTTGATCGGTCACAGAAAAATGAACTGGATGCATAAGCATTTACACATATTACTTTCAAAATAGCCTTGTTTTATAGTTCAATAGTAATGGTAATTAAATAGTAATGGTAAAAGTACAATGTAGTATAAAGGTAATGATTTATTGATTAATGTAATGATTATATGTACATTTCTTTGGATAGTTGTATTTTATAAGGTAAGTTTCAATAAATGTTATAGTTATGGCACATGTATGTGATAAGAAATTAAATGAAATTAATTTTGGAAATATAATAAAAGATAAGAACACAAAGTAAAGAAAAAATATTGAAGAAAGACAAAATTCAAAGTAATCAAAGAGGAAATATCAACAAAGAAATAGATGAATAGAAGGTAAATACATATTAGATATATTTAAAATGATGATTATAAGTAACTCAATAAAGAAAAGTTTAGAAGTATTTAAGTGTATTGAAGAACATGTATAATATTGAGTGACTATAAGTGTCAACATGTTTAAGTTTAAATTAACTTATACCCACTTAGTTAGAAACTTAATCGTTTTTGTTTTAGGTCAAAACATAGGTTAAAAGAGATCGGCTAGTTGAAGCTACTCGGAAGCTTCTCATTCTTTTCAAATGGCATTTCTATTATAGATTATATATTTATTATATTATTTATGTTTTATATGATGTGAATTATTGGTGATTAGATGTTTGTTGATGTCTGGACATACATTGTATTATTTGTGCATTATTTTTCAGGTCTAATAATGTCAAGTATGGTTCAAATTGATCAATGCGGGTCATTTGTTAGGCTGTGTGATCAATTAAAAGCCTAAAAGACACTACAAAGTTCACAAAATAGGTCGTGTTATAGTCTGTGGAAATGTGTTGGAACAAATTTAAGTTTACGATTTTTAGACACGGATGCGTTGTTAATCGAATAAATCAACACGATCTTGTAAGAGGCTATGTAATATTTGTGAAACAACATGGTGGGTGTGCTAATCAATATGGTGTGTGTATTGAGTCACATGATGGGTGTTTTAAACAACATGGTGGTATGTTAATCAACATGTTGTGTATGTTGAACTACACAAGTCGTGTTGTAGACCATGTGAGTGATAAAATGTATCAAAATAATTAATTTAAATTGGGCTCAATGAATATATTAAACATAGACATTAGTAATTGATCATTGATTTTTCAATAAATATTAATTGAATGACAATGGATGTTAAAAGATGGAAAACTTTTAAACATAGTGCTTTTAATAAAAATAAGAAATGAATTATCAGTGGAATAATAATCAATCAAAGGTAAATAAATATTGGCATTGTGAGATGTTTTAAATTATGTCTCATATCTTTACTTATGATTCTATATACAAATTTTAGTCCAATTTACTTATGTTTTACTACATCATCATTTTATCTTTCCTCTAACACATAGTTACAGATGTCGGATTTCGTAGTATTAAACCTAAAAAATTTTGAAAATTCACTCAAGCACAACCACTTTTTGAACTGTCATATATTTTTCTCTGTCCTAAGTTACTATTTCTTTCTTATCTCACAAACTACATCATATTTATAAGTGATTCCTATTGCAAAATTTCATTAACATCTTCTATTTTTTAATGGTATGGTTTGCTTAGTACCAATAACTACATAGATAATATCACTCGAAACTCAAAGTAGCTCTCTTTTGTTCAAAGAAAGGCACTAAATTCATGAAACGATTTTCTCCTATTTCGGGACTAGCCATATTTGAGATTTTTTTTTTGTAAATTCAACAAAAAAACCAACTAATTGTCATAAAAATTTCAAATGATGAATTTTTTGGAAACTATTTCAAAAAAAATAAAGTTTCACGACATCAAAGCTAAAATTTATGATTTAAAAGATCACCTTAGTTCCTTAATGAAATAAACTTGATTTCTTATTCAAACTTCAATGAAGATCTTTGAAATTTAGCTAGGGACCAACTATGGAAGATGGATTTCTAAAGTTTGGAGTGTTTTGAAATGGTCTTTTGGTCATTTTTTGAATGGAAGAATTAAGGAAATGGTATTTTTATATAAGCTTTTCTTATGCTTTTACCTTTTTGCATCCTTTTTTTTTTGTTCAGTAAACCCATGTATTTTGATTAACACGCCAATGTTATTTAGTTAACACAACCCATGTATCATTTAGCATACTTGCAATGTTAATTAACTGTTAATTTCAATTGCCTAAAAGTTATATCACACGTCTTGCCACGTGGTTTATGAAACCTTTTGCTATCCCTTATACCATATTTTCCATTTTTTTCTCTCATTTCATTTTGGTCCTTCCCATTGCTTATAACCATTCTAACCCTTGTCTTTTCTTTTTATTTAATTCTCTCTCTAATTAAAATATTCAATGAATGCAATAATGAAATCAAATTTTTGATATGAATGAGAGGATTCCATATCTAGAATTGTTCGATTTTTCCTTTCTGACACACTGTTCTATTGTAGGGTTCCTATAGGAGTGAGTTGTGAAATTATTCCATACTCATTAAGATGATGATCAAAGTTTCTACTTAAGTATTCGTAACTTTGATATAATAAAATGGCCTTGATACTTTAGCCGAGCTAATTTTGTACTTCGTTCCTAAAATTTTTGAATTTCTCAAAAGTTTCAAAATTTTTCTTCATGAGATACATGTAATCATGTCTATAAACTCATTTACAAACATCACGAAGTAATTAAAACCACCTCCAGCATGTGTAATTAGTGGTCAACATACATCGGTGTGTATATGACCTAATAAGTCACTTGCCCTGTCACCTTTCTTATTAAAGGGACTCTTTGGCATCTTTCTATGCAAACATGGCTTGCATGTGTCATACGATTTCAAATCGAATGACTAAAGCACTCTTGTTTTATGAAGTCCTAAAATTCATTTTTCATTTGCATTTCCTAGACGAAAAATACTAGAAGTATGTATGGTTTAATTCATTAGTTTTCACCGTTTTAGTATCAATGTTATATACGGACTCTTTTTTAACTTACGAACTGAACACATATAGACTCATTTTATACTCGAACTAATTTTTTTAATTTATTAAATCAGTTATTTATTTTTGGACACAAAAAAACCATTTTACACATATATATAAAGATTAATGCATGTAAAAGCACTTTTAAATAAGGCATAGTTTACACGTATATATAAAGCTCAATGCATGTAAAAGCACTTTATAAATAAGACACAAATAGACACATTTTAAACTATAAAACTGTACATTTATTCATTTATTCAAAATTTTGGATACACATGTACAAATTTGGACACATATTCAAATTTTAATTTATTTTATATTCACCAAAAAAACATTTATTTCATGAAAAATTTTAATTTGTTTTTGACATAGTGATGGTCACATATACAAATTTTAACACATACAAACTCCTTCTATTTTCATTTTGGCAGATTCAAAGAGAGAATGGAAGACATCAAGGAAATGAGACGATGATAAAAATTTCAACAACTACAATGTCAGTGGAATGACTAAAATACAACAAAAGGACAAGACACAAAAGACTCATATATAAAGTGAATCAAACCTCACATTTATCATTGTTAACTTATAAAATAGTCCATTCCACCATAAATTGTAAACATAAACACATAAAATAACAAAAACAAAATAAAAACAAAATTCAAAAAAAATAAAAAATTAAACAACATATCAAGACAAAATTAAAATAAACTGAGATAAATATTTTCAATGAGACTAAATGTATCTAAAACTTCACACATATCCTTACTAAGTTATAAAAGTGGATTCCAACAAAAATTTCAAACAAAAAATAGATAACAACAAAATCAAAACACATTTAGACATAGTTGTAGAAGTTAAACTAAATATAAATACTCATTTAAACAAGCACACATAAAAATTTCATTAATAAGTCTAAATGTATCCAAGACACATTTCTTGGTTTCTAGAATTTTAAAATTTTGTTGTTGATTCTCTATAAAATAAGATTCTAAAAACGTGATAGACTAAATTGAAAATAATAAGAGATTTTTTAAAGTAAATAAAAAACCTAGATAATTTTAGATACACATATAATTAAACAAATATACACAATCTCTACAAATATGGTAAATTTAAAACTTTGCATATAACCACTATTTTAAACCACTATTTTTTTTAAAAATATATTATATCTATTATATCTATAATGTCATATTACAAATTAAACAAATAAAACATGTCATATTATATATTTCAAAAATTAAACATGTCATTTTATATGAAGTGAAACATTGTATTCAATTTTAGTAAACATGTTTCAAAACATGCCCTTTTGTATAATTATCTCTTCTAGGTGTGTGATCCTATAGGTCTATTCAATATTGGCCATGAGTTCTAATAAACCCAAAGGTTATATATGACCTTTAACAAGACATTATAATATTCCAAATTGAGTAAAAACTTAGTGGCTTTTAATGACGTAGTTCAACCTTGCATAGTCTCTTACCCTTAACTATTAGAATTAGTATAAGTCATAGAATAAGTCATCTTAGTAGCAATTAGTTCCTTCCATGATATTCTAGTTATACTGAGTATCTCAGATAAATACTTAATCTTATTATTTCAGCTGAGTATGGCCACACACTTTTTAGTTCATTAATCAATAAAGTCGGTGATATTTTCTCTCTCATCAAAAGAAAGCAATCCTTTCACTTCTCCCATCCTCTCTAATATAAACAATAACATACTCAACCATACTTGTACTTGTCGCTCTGTTACAAGCATGTTAGGTGTATCTCAAAGTACACAAAAATTTATCTAGAGTTTTTTAGAAATTTCAAGTCCAAGAACTCGAGTGTAAGAATCGCACCGATAACCACTTATGACTTGTACCATGTAGTGTTCTTATGTCTGGATCTAATTCAGATACCATGTCTTAAACATGTATCTATGAACTCTAATTGACACACATATCCTTTTGATTCGTAAGGCAGATGCAATTTTGTATAGAGAACATACTAATCTTAGTTCATTTGTTATTCCCATAATAAATGACCAAAAAGGGATATTTAGAATGAAATCTCAAAGGTTTAAGGTTTTATAACCTTGCGCCTCAACATGATAACTTAAATTGAAACAACATGCTTATAGTTTTTGTAATGCCCCAAAATTTCGTCTGTTTTAAAATTTAAATAATGAATTATGAATGAGAATGAAATAGGTATATGTGTGTTGTTTGAATCCTGGCATGTACAAAGGAAGTTGTATGAGTTGCGGTCAAAAACTGAGGAATGAATGTACGTGTTCTTGGAGAAAAGTCTAGAGGGTGAATTGATGTAAGTTTGGGTGTTGAACAAGATTTAATTCAATGTTAAAATATGTTTAAATTATGTGTATTAATGTTGCAATTTGATATGGATGCATTGGCATAAGTATAGTGGAAGTTAACTTAGGAAATTGAGAAAATGATAAGGATAGAAGAGATGCAAGTTGATGTGTATTATGGTTGAATTTGATCTTGAGATATGAGGTAATTTGATGTTAATTGATGTTAATCAAGTTGATATAATGTTTATATGAAGTTATGAGTATGTATGTATAAGTATACGCATGTTAGGAATCGAAGGAAGTCGAAAAGATTGGAAAAAGGCTGCTAGGAGGGAATTAACGTATGTTAATTGGTACATTAACATACGTTAATCAAGATTAACGTATGCTATACCTTGAGTTGGCATACGTTATTCATACTGACAATTCAAAAATCTGCATTTTGTTGGCATACGTTAATTTGAACCTTGGCATACGTTAACAGGGGTCTGAACATGTCTTTAAGTAGGCCGAGAGCATTTCATTTCGGGACAAAACACCCCCAATCATCCCCAAACACTCTTCCAACAACCATACATCATTCCTAAGCCTTTCCCAACATCAAACCTACCCACTAACATCATTCTAGCAGGAGATTAACAACAAATCGAGCCTCGAATTCATCCCTCTTCAGCCTAGGCTTTGGCATTTCGGGAAGGAGGTAAGAATGCTTGATTTGTGACTGAAATGTGGGTGAAAATGTATGCATTTGGTTGGGTTTTGATGGGTTTTCAGTGTAGGTTAAGATTCCATAAACCATTTGCTCAAAAACATAACATTTGAGGAGATTCAAAGAATTAGGGTTTATGTAGAATTTTGGGATTCTTGGGAATTTGTGAGATAAATGGAAAGATAAGTGTAGAATGTTGATTAGCATATGAAATGTGTTATTATGTGTGAAGGAAACAACAAATGGAACCCGAATCGGAGATTTGGGGCCGAATCGAGTCGCGGTAGTGCGAGGTAAGTGCTTAATTGCTACTTACTTGATATGTTACACTTGTTATTGGTTGATTATTGTTGGCATGACGATTCTTGATGTTAAAATGGAAATGGATTGGGTTGACAAGTGTAAAAAAATGTATGATATGTATGAAAAGGCTTACTAATGAATATGTCTTCACTTTTGTGCTTGTTTAATGATGATGTGAATTGCGGCATGAATATGTGGTTGCTTAATGGGTTCTTAGGAACCAAATTTGTGAATGTTGATAGTATGTGGCCAATTGTTAAGTGTATGGTATGGTAATGTGAATTGTGGAGAAAAATGGTTATGAATTGAGAAATGGTTGCATTGTGATTCATGTTTAATGCTTGTTGTGGTTTTCGTGGCTAAGGCCTTAGAAATGACTTTTGTCATTCATTTCATGTTATTTGACATTTATGAGCATTTCGCATGAGATACGAATGGAGGGGTAAAATACCCATATGTGCACAGAAGATTGAGTGGAGACTCTCTTTATATAAAATAAGGGACGAGTGTCCAATACGTACAAAGAGATTGAGTGGAGTCTCTCTCTTGATTTGAGGGGCGGGTGCCCAAAGTAACGGGGTTCGAGTGGAGTCTCTCCCTTACAAAGTAAGGCTCCGAAGCAATGCATTGTGTGATTTACACTAGCATTTGCATAATGCATACATTCATGGGATTATGGTTGATATTGTTGAGATTGTGGAAAGCTAAAGGCATGGTTGAGTTATATGCATATGTGTTATGGAAGTTTAATGATATGAAATTGTAAATATGAAATGGAATGGTTGAATGTGGAAATTTAATGATGTAATTTATGAATATGAATTGTTGTATGGATGAAGGAATTGATGTAAGATATGTTATGTGAATTATGTGTTTATGAGAGGTGTATTGATGTTTGTATGGATGTGCATGGTTTTGATGAATTCAAGTTGTAATGTATTTGAACTTAGGTTTAAATGATTAATTGAGGTGATTTGGATGTATGTTGGATTTATATGGGTGCTTAATGAATTGGTTGATATATTAAAGATGAATGGGTAAGTGTATGTTTGAAAATACTTAGGCAGAATTCGGACAGCAGTATCTGATGAAATTAACGTATGCCAACATTTTGAACTTGGCATACGTTAATTCAGTCTGGCATACGTTACCTGACAGTTGGTGTAACATCCTGGAAAAATTTTCATATTAAAATAAATGTGAAAATATCAGTATTTAAAAGTATACGAAATGTTGACGTAAAGTTGACACGAAATAAATAAAGAAAAATGGAAAAATTCTGAAAAATGGAAGTACGCGCAGTGAAACAAAAGTACACGGTTTCGGCACGACCACGTGTAGTATAAGCCGAGCACGCGTACTTTGTACAAATAGACGCGCTGTGAGAGCGACCCCGCGTACTAAACGATCGAACATTCGTACTTTGTGACCCCGCGTAGTATGCTGTCAGTTTGAAAAAAAATATATGTTTCGATCTATCGGGAAACCGAGGCTCATTTCTTACATTTAAACTAAAAACCTACAGAGCAAAACCTTCAGAATATCAGGAAGAAAAGGGAAACAGGCTGGAGGTATTTTAAGTTGATTTTCTTCAAGAAATCAAGCTTAAGGTAAGAGGAAAGATAGTTAGAATGGTTTACATATGGTTGATTTTAAGTTTAGGATTGGTTTTTAGCTTAATAAATGGTTAATATAGTTGCTGGAAATTTATGAATGATGTTGATATTGATGTTGGAAGATTGGAAATGAGTTTAGAGATGTTTT
>CANYCX011237839.1:0-10301 GCA_948193385.1 Breynia disticha f. nivosa
AAACTAACCTTAACAACAAAACTTAAAACCCGACTTAGGTTTATGATTTCCAAAATTCGTCACTCCAAACCCTTCCACTTAAAACTCCATTTTCAAGCACTAAAACCATAAACTAACCCTAGAATTCGATACTAATGGGTACTAAGCATCCATACCTTTCAATCAAGCCATAATTCACTCAATTCTAACTTAAATTGAATGAGAAATCACTTCAACAAAGAAGATCACATGCAAAAACGTGATTACTACTTCCAAGTCGTAAAAACTTACCAAGTTATGATCTCCACTCGATCCTACACCTCCTGATCACCAAGGCTTGACAAAATTTAGGCTCGGTTAGGGTTTTTTGGAATTTGCTCGGGTTTTTGGAGTGATATAATGTGAATGAAGATGAATGTAGAGAGAGATAGGAAGATATATATATATATATATATATAAACTTATAAAAGACATTTTTGTCCTCAGCTCTACACGTTACCTCCTTTTCAATTTCTCTCTCTTGGTTAATCTAACTTAACCTGATTTAACCCCACATATTATTCTACACTTTCCATCAATTATTAATTAAAATTTTCTGCAAAAAATTTCCTCACATAATTTAATTAAATATTCAATTAAATTTTAAAAATGACAAAAAATGGAGGACGTTACACGTATGATTTTAATAATAGTATTATTGTGGGAAAAAGTTTTTAAATATTCTGCATTATAAGTAATATAAAGGTTAATTATATGATTAAACACATAATAATTATAATATGTTTTTATTGTAGCTGATGCATGGTTGAAAAGATTGCTACAATATAGGGTTTTTAATATAGCCCACACAACTTCATACCATATACCATTATTACTCAAGCTTAAGAAGTTTATTATTGTTCAGAAGGAAAAGGTATTCAAATTCAAAAATTATTGGTTGAGGGAAAATGAGTGTGTTGAGATTGTATAATCTAGTTAGGATAACTCTAGAGGTAAATATTGCAGGAGTGGGGGCACAAATTATCCTGCAATCTAAAGCTAAAAAAATCATTATTTCCAATTTAAAGGGGTTGAGATGTAGTAGGGAAGTGACAGAGTTACAGACGATAGAAAGAGAACTGGACATGCTTTTGATATGTGAGGATGAATTCTAGAAATAGAGGTCCAAACTTTTTTCGTTAAAACCCAGTGATCTCAATACGAGGGCCTTTCACAACATGGAAATTAGACAAAGAAGAAAAAAGAAGATTAAGGCATTTCAGGATGAAAATGGGTAGTGGGTTCGAAAAGGGAAAGAGCTAGAGGAAGTGGGGATGAAGTGTTTCAAAGAATTATTCACTAGGCATGAGTTTGATGCTATAGAGGTTATAGCTTGCATTAAGAAGAGAGTTATTGATGAACACAATCGGAGATTGACGATGCCCTTCACAGCAGAAGAGGTAACGATGTAGCATTTTCTATACACAAAGATAGGGCACCAAAAGAAGACAAATTTAACCTGGCTTTTTACATAATTTTTGGTCCATAGTAGGAAGGGATGTTACTGAGGCATGAATTTCATGGCTAGAGTAGGTTATGATTCCTCAAGGGTTAAACAATATAAACATAGTATTGCTGCCAAAGAAGCTTTAACTAGTAATAATAAAGGACCTATGATCGATCTCTCTATGTAATGTAATTTACAAAATCACATCAAAAGTGGTGGCTAACAGGTTGAAGACTTTATTACCAGAAATCATAACTGAGTCTCAATCTAGATTTGTCTCAAGAAGGTTGATCATTGATAATATAATCCTACCAAATGAGGTCATTCATTTGGTGAAGGGAAAGAGGAAGGCCTTAAAGGGTACAATCGCATTGAAGCTAGAGATAGCCAAGGCGTATGATAAGATAGGTTGGGAGTATTTTGAAAAAAGTGAGGTTGGCAATGAGGTTTTATAGAAAGTGGGTTCGATAGATTCAACAGAAGGAGCGAGTAGGGAGACCCTCTATCACCATATCTATTCATACTTGCGGCTGAGGGTTTAACAACATTAATTCAACAGAAGGAGCGGGTGAGATTGTATCATGGATGTTGAGCGGCAAATGGAGCCCTATGCATATCACACTATTTGTTTATTGACGATTCTTTCTTATTTTTAAGGAAAATATTTAGGAGTGCGAGCAAGTCAAATTGCTCATGTAGTTATATTACAAAGCATCAGGACAAAAGGTGAATTTTGATTGACAGAAAGTAGGAGGCAATATGATGCTCGAACTTGCAAAACTCATTTTCAAATTAAATAATGATTTTGGAAACCATTTTTTGAAAAGTCGACCTAATACACATAAGCATGCGAAGGAAATAGTTGTAACACCCTTCAAAAAAATTATAAACAACTTTGATTTTTACAAATTCTCAACACAAATGCAGAACCCTGGTAATTGGTTTACATTTAAAACAGACAACCCTACTTATACAAAAATATGTATGATTTTACAAAATTGAAATCAATCCCATAACACTAAGGAGCCCAACCTTCTAACTGAGTATCACACCTCTTGAGCACCACCAAAAGTCCCACCAATCAAGGTCTACTATTACTCTACACACAACACACAAACACACATGCACGTGAGTAACTAAATACCCAATAAGTACACCTACCCACACTTACCAAAGTAGTTAATGCATAAGTGCTCATTGGTAAAGTGTGTTATATGTTACAAGTGTTGAGGAAAAAGGAATTCATCCTAGTTCAATGTCTACATAAAGTAAGCATTAGTACGTTATTCATAGTAAGGACTCCTCCTACTTAATGGTTCTTAACTTCAGAGTCTCATAAATAATTAAAACATTTTGTTATTCCTTTCTTAAAATTTTCATTCCATACTGTTTAGTGAATCAAAAGGGTCTAGGGGACAGTTTAGGCAAACCGTTCTCCAGCCCATCCTCCCCTTACTAAAAAGGTTCTGCAAGTGAAACAGTTTAGGAAATGATTTACCCAAACCTATTTTGAAAACCATTTGGCTCTTCATAAAATTCTCTTGAAGTGGAACGGTTTACAAAACAGTTTATGCAAACCGTTGAAAAACTGTTTCAGGTTTAAAAAATGTTCTTAGAAGTGGAACAGTTTGGGGAACAGTTTACACAAACTGTTTTGAGAACCGTTCGACCCTTCCTAAAAGTCTCTAGAAGCAGAATGGTTAGGAAAACGTTTTACAAAAAATGTTTCCCAACCATTTCTCCTCTGCTTTTAGCTGAACTCAACACTTAACAAATTCAGAACAACATACAAACTCATCCAACATTGGTACACATCCAGTACACTATAAAGCACTATTCCATATGTGACATTCAACACCAACAACACTTAATTTGCACATAATCCATCAAATCACTCAACAATCATATTAAAACTTATCACTACACTTATTCCACTATCACACTCATACTAAAAACATATCCAGGTCTTAGAAGCCATATAGAGAAATTTATTTCTACATTTCATTTTGCATATTTCTTTTAAATCAACAACATAATCAATTCATTTTTATATGACACATTGAACCATTAGCATGCATTCTTCATTCCAAGTCACTATTCTTATTCAAACCCATTATTCATCTCCTTATATTGTACATCAATATACATATATGAATCACATACCATCCAAGTTAATTATCATATTAAATGCCATTCATACAACCCACAATCCACATTACATTCATACACGTATATATATATATATATATACCCCATTTTTGCAAGTTCTTTTTCATTAAATCTCGAATTTCGCGCCCATTTTTTTCTTTTTAAAATAACAACACATTTTAAATAAAGGATATATATATATGTATAATAAAAGAGTGCCATACATACATTTCCTTTAAACCGAAATACAAATAAAGTGTAAGATAGGCAAAAGCTATGGTTTTCGGTTTAAAACAATGCAAGTGCCAATGAGCCTATACTATCATGTGTATGGCTATACAAAAATGGAAAAGTATAAGTATCCCTAAAAATATGCTAGGAGCCGACCTGCTACAAGTATCACACGTACGCGCTCCGCCCAAAAAGGAATGTGCTGCACCACGCTACTGTCGCTCTGCACACATATACACAACAAAGTAGAAGGTGAGTATAAAGAATACTCAGTAAGAGATTCCTTATAGTTATTATGCTGAGTGCATAGGGGATCCTTCGGCCTCCACGACCTAACCTCCACATAAATATAAGTCGTTAAACCTAGGAATCGATAAACAAACCATACTAGATCAAAATATTCACAATAATCATTTTTCAACAACCAGAACAGGGGGAAAGGCAAAGGGGAACAGCCATATTGGTCGTTTCACTTGGCCGTTATAACTCCCTGTCCTCAATTACAAAGGGAACGACCATGGGAAACGGCCAGCCTGGCCGTTCCCTTCCCCGTTCACACATGCAGAAGCAGAATAGATAACATTTCCATATTTCAACACTTTTGAAACATTTAAGCACACATTTAGGTCATTCTTTTCCAAGCATTACACAATTTATCTCATCACAACCATGTCATTTTCTATTGATTCACATTCATACACACTTGCAAGCAAACGATTCATAAGTCATTCACACAAGTTTAACCATATCACATTCATCCATTCTAAAACAGATACCCAAAATCTCATATGCTCATTCATTCACACATTCATACTCAACAACATAACATTCACATTTATTTCATAACTAAATGAATGAATGCAAATCGTGCATATGGTTATGCAAACACACACACAATGCACTACTCTGGAGCCTTAAACTTAGCAAGGGAGAGACTCCACTCGATCCCTGCTACTTTGGGCATAACCCCTTAACTCAAGAGAGACTCCACTCTCTTTGCGCATAATTGGGCCAAAGCCCTTGTTTTTGTATGAAGAGAGACTCCACTAATCTTCACGCATAATTGGGCCAAACCCCTTATTTCCATAAATCACATGAAATAATGCTCACACTTTAACATATGCCATAATGAATGATATAAAATCCATTCCCAAAATAGTTTTTATCATCATATTTTGACCCATTTTTCAACTTGCAAGAAGAATCAACATACCTTACTCTTTCCTTCAACTCTAATGTGAAGAGTGATCAGTTGAGAGGGTGATTTTTTTGTTAGAATGTGAGTGTTTCTTAGTAGGTTTTTGGGTGGGAAAGCCTTAAGATTAAGGTTTGAAGGTCTAAGGAGTGTTTAGGACGGTTTGGGAGGGTTTTGCTCAAACACAAACTTTTTTCTCTTTTTGCCCTACGTGACTCGTGTTTAATTTAGTCTGCCAGAAGGCTGAACGGCCATGGGAAACGGCCTATGGCCATTCCCAGTGGCCGTTTCACCTGATCTGGGAAACCAAATGGCCATGGGAATAGCCTGCTTGGTCGTTCCCTGGTCGCTCCTGGCCGAACTTTCGTAATATTTCTCGTAGAATTTTTAGGGCGTTACAACTCTCCCCTAGGACATTTCATCCCCGAAATTGAGACAAGTTAGGTTTTTAAAATCCAAAACACTTAACTTAACTACAACATCATAACCCAACTCTTAAAATTAAATCCAAACATTAGAACTTAGTATTCTAACTCAAACAATCAACAAGGATCAGAACATACCTCAACCACAACAAGCCTTGAGAAACAAATGTGGGTACCACTCCTGCATATCGCTCTCGATCTCCCAAGTCGTCTGATTAGGCGAGAGGAAGCTCCACTTCACCTACAAAATCAGAATTTATTAATTCCTCAACCGTCGAATATGTTGATCTTAGATCTCGACTAGCTCTTCCTCGTAGATGAGATTCTCTGAAACCTCTAAATCTGAAGTACTAAGTACATGAATCGGTTCAAAATGGTACCTCCTCAACATCGACACATGGAATACATTATGATGTCGATATAGCTCATTCGGTAACTAAAATCGATATGTCAGTGGCCCAACCTTCTCACTAACCTATAAGGTCCCACGTATCTCGAGCTCAACTTTCCCTTCTTCCCAAATCGAATTACACCTCTCCAATGAGACACTCTCAAGAACACCCTATCCTTAACCTCATATGAAACCTCTCTATGATGCCGATCAAAATAATTCTTATGGCAATCCTGGGCGGCCTGCATACACCTCTTCATTACATTCATTTTCTCAAGCGCCTGTTGCACTAACTCATGTCCCTCTTTCTGTCTCAGGCCCTCTACATCCCAATATGCTGGACTCTGGCATTGCCTCCCTTACAAGGCCTCATACAACCCCATCCCGATGCTCGAGTGGTAACTGAATGGAAGGTGATCATCGCAATTACCCCCAAACTCCAGCACGCAAGCTCTCATCATATCCTCGATAGTCTAGATAGTCCTCTCTGATTGACCATTAGTCTGGGAATGGAACGCGGTGATAAAATGCAGTCTGGTGCCTATCGTGTCCTATAGACCCCTCCAAAATCGAGAAGTGAACCGCTGATGTCTATCCGATACAATGGGCATAGGCACCTGTACAACCTAACTATCTCTGCCAAATACAAGCTTGCCAAATTGTCTAAGGTATCCTCCTGTCAAATCGCCAAAAAGTGTGCAGATTTCATCAACCTGTCCACTATAACCCACACGACATCATGTCGCCTAAACATCCTCGGCAACCCAACTGTAAAATCCATTGTAATCTTTACCCATTTCCATTCGGGAATCTCCAAAGGTCTTAATTTCCCAGCTAGAGCTTGATGCTTTGCCTTGATTTGCTGACAAGGCAGACATCGAGCCACAAAATCAACGATCTTCCTCTTTATATTCACCCACTAGTACATATCTCTCATGTCTCTATACATTTTGGTGCTGCCCGGATGCACTAAAAGTGGGGAAGAATGCGCCTCAGTCATCAAAACTTTCTTAACCTCTGCCAAGTCTGGAACACACAACGACTCCTCTTAATAAAGGATACCATCCTCATCTAACCTGTGCAGGGTAGTCGATTTCCCTTTTTTAACCTTCCTCTTTATCTTCATCAAATTCTCATCATCCTTTTGCCTCTTTGCTATCAGATCTCACATCTGGGGTCAAACCTGGATGTTCGCTAACATTTCCCCCTGAACCATATCAAGTTGTACCCTCAGTGCCCTCAAAGCAAATAATGACTCGACTCGATAAGTCACTGCGTCCTCATCGTCTCTACCCTTCTGGCTCAACGCATCTGTAACCACATTAGCTTTTCCTAGATGGTAGTCGATAGTACAATCATAGTCCTTGAGGAGCTCAATCCATCTCCTCTGTGTCAGATTCAACTCCCGCTGCGTGGTAATATATTTGAGGCTCTTGTGATCAGTGAAAATTTGGAATGTTTCATCATACAAGTAATGCCTCCACACCTTTAAGGCGTGAATGATAGTTGCCAACTTTAAGTCATTGGTCAAATAGTTTACTTCATGCTGTCTTAACTGTTTGGAGGTATAAGCAATCACTCTCCCATTCTGCATCAAAACTCCTCCCAATCTCACTTTAGAAAGCATCCGTATAAACCACGAATCCTCCACCATCGGTCGGTAATACAAGTACCGGAGCCTCCACTAACCTCTGCTTTAACTCCTAAAAACTCTCCTCATACCGCTCATTCCAAATGAACAGAGTGTTCTTCTTTAGAAGATTGGACATTGGCCTCGCTATCGTAGAAAAATCTGCGATGAACCTCCGATAATACTCTGCCAATCCCAAAAAACTACGAACCTCAATGGCATTCCTCGGAGCCTTCCACTCCTATACTGCTTTAATCTTGCTCATATCTGGCATAACACCCTCGGTAGAAATGAAATGCCCCAGAAATACCACTTCTTTCATCCAAAACACACACTTCTCGAATTTGGCATACAACTTCTTTACTTTAAGTATCTCCAACACATAACTTAAATGTCCCTCGTGCTCAATCCGATCCTTGGAATAAACCAACGCATCGTCGATGAAAACAACCACAAAGCAATCTAGGAACGGTAGAAAGATCTTGTTCATTAAGGCCATAAAGGCTGTCGGTGCGTTAGTCAGACCGAACGACATCACAGTAAACTCGAAGTGGCTGTAATGAGTCCTGAATGCGGTCTTAGGAATAGAGCTCTCCTCCACTCGCAGATGCCAATACCCTGATCTCAAGTCTATCTTGCAATAAACCAACACATCGTCGATGAAAACAATCACAAAGCAATCCATTCCCAAAACAGTTTTTATCAACATATTTGTACCCATTTTCAACTTGCAAGAAGAATCAACATACCTTTCTCTTTCCTTCAGTTCTAATATGAAGAGGGATCAGTTGAGAGGGTGATTTTTTTTGGAATGTGAGTGTTTCTTTGTAGTTTTTTGGGTGGGAAAACCTTAAGACTAAGGTTTGAAGGTCTAACGAGTGTTTGGGACGGTTTGGGAGGGTTTTATTCAAACACAAATGTTTTTCTCTCTCTTCCCTACATAACTCGCCTTTAATTTAGCCTGCCATAAGGTTGAACGGCCATGGGAATGGCCATAGGCCGTTTCACCTGATCTGGAATCCAAACGACCATGGGAACAGCCTGCTTGGCCGTTCCCTAGCCGTTCCTGGGCAAACCTCCGGCATTTTTCCGCCAAACTTCTGTAATATTGCTCGTAGAATTTTAAGGGCGTTACAATATATATATATGTGTATATATATATATATATATATATATATATATATATATATATATATATATATATTCATTAATGAATTTAACCACCTTTTGAACATTTCCATTCATTACTAGAGGTCATTTTGAAACAACCCCTTACTAACACATAGTATTCCTTTTACACAAACCATATCCAATTACACATTCAACAACACATTTCTAATTTTTGTGCACATGCCACATACCAATTCCAAGTCGTATTAATTCACACATTCATATACCAATAACATTCACAATTCCACTTCATTGAAGTAATCACATAACATCCATATCACAATGCATACAAGCAATTTCGAGTGTTTACAATGGATGCAAGAATGAAATGTTAATACATCACAAGTCATGTAATAGATGCCCCGATGACTCTCAACAATTCTCTTAAAGCTCTCGCTCTCATTACTTTTCATTTTTTTTCCATAAGCTTAGCTCTCGCTCTCTTTTCCTTATGCCCAGCCTAGCATCGAGCTCTGGCCTATAATTTCTTTTATTGGGTAAATCCCCCTTTTATCTCAATAACAAGAGGCAATGCTCTTTTGTTTACAATTGGGCTAATCCCCCACATTTATATTGTTGAATAGAGCTCTTTCTTGGTTCTTTTCATTTCATTGGGCTAATCCCCCTTTCTTTTCATAAGGAAAGACATCTAGCTTTCCTTTTACCATCTCATAGCATGAACATACAATCGTGCCCATGCAAATACCAATAAGAACATGAATGAATGGAAATCATGCATTTCCAATTCAATTCTCAATTTTATAATATCACATGCACATGATTGTCCTACATCATTCATTCCATACTCACATCATGAGCCATACATTCTCAATAATCGACATTGGCAAATTTAGATCAATACATTATCGTTTGATATAACAACATGAATATGCACACATATCCAAAAATGGCCAACTTGTGGCATAAGCCAAACACACACATCATTTGTAGCTCACACAAGTTTATCCTATAACCATATTATAACACTCATAACATGCACATGCATTTATTTTCAAACCAAGGCTCAACACAACACAGCTCACTATCATGTTATTCATTAAGGTGTATGTTCAAGACATTTGGAATATAACCCGCACACATTACACATATATGCCATCCTCACACCTTAATTCATACCATAATATGGACATTGTCCTTATTCATTTCATCAAACAACACTTTCGTATTTCATGCAACCATTCACACATACATAATTTTCCACAATATTTTTATCATTCATAACAATTGTACACATAGCCAACTATAATTAACCACACAAATGCAAGACATAAAATGGTAAGCGTGATTTAGTGCACTTACCTCGAATTCTACAAAGTCTGTGACACCCATTTTTAGAACTTTCCATTTTAATCAAATCTGATTTTGGCACTATATTTTTTTTTCTTTTTAAAACATAACTCGTACAATATAAAGTTCAGAGTACATTTACACAAATATCTTTAAAATGCAGAAGCTGGAAAATCATTTAATATGACATCGCATAAATCTTATCTATACTAACGTATGTATAGATATAAAACATGTACAAGCAGTCACAATAATTAACCCATTTGGAGCCCGACCTTCAGTATCGCACCGCCAGCCTCGCCGGACAAATAGTCCCATCCCTGATACCTGTCACTCTG
>CANYCX011237895.1:0-16805 GCA_948193385.1 Breynia disticha f. nivosa
ACAATATATTGGGTTAGGGATTACACTAAAAAAGACGTGGACACTTATTTACAATGTGTTTGGTTGGAGATTTTTGAAGGTAAGTGGAGGTTTTGTAAAGTAAGTATTGAGAAAAATTTGTTTGGAAAAGGAGGTTTTTATTTGGAGGTAAGTGTTTTGGAGGTTTTTAAAAACCTCCAAAACCCCTCAATTCTAGCCCTCCAAATCGGTGGGTTGAGAAAATTAGTGTAGTTTTACTCTCTGTTACTTTACAAACATTTACTTTACTTTAACTTCTTTCGAAATAACACACCATTTTAATTAACATAAAATCTTACCTTACTTTATAAAATTTTACTTTACTTTACTCCTTATTTTGTCAAACACACTGTTAAGGTTGACAAATGCTTTAGGAATTAGGGTTAGTTTTTTTTTTAATTTTTTTATAGTTAGATGAGTTGGAAGCGTGTCATTAACAATGTCATGTTGATACACGACACGATTAACCCATTTACGTTAAATGAGTTAGTCGTATTATAAACGCGTCGACACGATTATGATACAAACATGCTTAACTTTCGCATGTCATAAACGGGTTGACATGTTTATGACACGAACCCGTTTATGCTAAACTCAAACTCTCCTAAGAGCGCATCGTGTCGTGTAAAGGTGTGTAAAAAATTGACAGCTCTAACAAAATGGTCATTTTTTGGACTGTCATTTATGAGACAAAAATGAGTCCTTGTGGTGGAGCATGTATCTGTGAGTCTGTTGGGTCTGATGTCATTTTTATAGCCCAAAATGATTTTTTTTGTAAAGCAAAAAAAATCACGGACCTTTGTGATGGGTTTCTAGAGTTTTTTGGTCAGTAACACAAAATGGGCTTTTAGGCTTAAAAATCAATCCATTAAAACCCAACCATGGTGGACTTTTTCTTGGTTAAGTGTAGATTAAATATGTATTTTCTATTCTTTATATGATTAGGATAATCTAAACATGATAAGAATAGGATGTTGCATAACCCAATCCTACTTTAATTAGAACTAGGAATTTAGGAGGTCTATATAAGGTAATAAACAACCAAAAAGTTTATATCATCCTATTAGCTCATTCTTGGTCGAATGTACTCGTAAAAAAACACAAACGAGTTCTTGAATCTTATGATGAAATTTTCAAAGCATGAAGCCACAAAGGAGGAAGATCTAATTATTGCCTAATCCAGTCTTTATAAATGTGTGTTTGTAAAGAAGAGGGTGATCAGTTGGTAGTCTGTTGTTCAATAGCTCATTTAGAATTCGACTCCTTATAAGTTCATAAGGAATTGAAATTGAACCATCTTCTGTGATTCTTAGTTATCTTGGCTAGGCTAATAAGAAAAATTAGAAATTTCACATGTAAATTATAAAAAAAAAATCAGTAAATTCCAACAAAAAACATTTGTTTTTACCAAAAATTAACCAAGGATCAAACTATGGAAGCAGGGGATCAAAAAATAAATTCAAGAATTTGATTAAGGAAATTAAGCAGAATATGGAAAGCTTAACGCATAAGGGAAATCAAGCAAATTTTATTGTGCTTAATCCCCAAGGTGAATCAAGAAGATTTAGCTACCAAAATGGAAACAAAATTTAGGGATTATGATTGAAATTAATCAATTGATTGAAATCAATTAAGATTAATCAAGGGAGAGTAAAAGGAAAGCGGAAGGGAGTTGATTCTTGCCTTAATTAGACAAAATTACAAAAGTCCATAGAGAAAAAAAGCCAAAGTAAACACACACAACCTAACACAAACACATCTCATAACAAAACTATCGACAAAAAACCATGTAGCAACCTTTTTTCTTTACATATTTTGCATTTTACCTTCAGTTAGAATATCTTCTTTCCCTGGCTTTATTTTCCTCTAATTTAGTTCATACTTCACAGTTGACTCTCCTAGCCTCCGATCTACGTATCCGACTACTACTCCCTGGAAAAAGCCTCCAGTCATCGACCGTGTTCTCAGCTCATTGGCCTGATTTTCTATTGTCCCAAGCTCCATTCTAGCTCCCGATCTGCAATTTACATTTCTAGACCTCACTCTATAGTTTCTGCAACTAGTCCCTTGAAAAAAACATTCGACCCCTGACCTAAATTAACATCTTCTTTAGTTTTTGGCTTACTTTTTATTTCTTGTTATTTAATTTTACTTTCCAACACTTTATTTTCATGTTCTGCAATGTTATTATTATTCTAAACAGTTTCATTTCAAGTTTCTTCGATACTTTGTTTTATGTTTGTTAATATTGTTATTGATGATTTGCTTTACCATTATTGAGTTAAGGACCTTTGGAATGATAAATTCACCCCCTTTGTTATTTCACTAAAATCGTTTGAATATGAAATCAGAATTAAGTGCACAATATTTTATTTTCAACGACTCTATTTGATATTTCTTCAGTTTGGAAACACTATAATTTTCCGGTACACTCGCGTAATCCCTCATAACTTTTCCAAGGGGCATTTCGGTTTTTATTGAAAATAAAAAAGGGATAAATAATTTGTTATGCTCGGTGGGACACTAGCAGTGTTGGCAAACATGGAGATAACAGTAGAAATGCGCAAAATGATTATACAGAAGGTTATATAAGACATGATAAAAACGATGGAAATTGTGAATATGAAAATAATGGAAGAATGAAAACAGACCTGTCTTAAGATCAAAAGGAAAGTAGGCCTCCACAAGGCCAATAATTAATGTGCAAATTTCTCCAGTCACAATTGTTCTAATGGTAGAGGATAAAACTAAAGAAAAAATTGATGGGTTCCCACTAGTAGAAGATGACGAACTCACGTCCAAAGAATCTAGGGGGCAAAACCCTCAACAAAAAATTGAAGACATTGAAAAGCAGGCTCTATCTAAGTCGCTTTGTGAGAAAGACATGGCCTTAATTGAACTCTCATCAAATTTTAGCCATGAAGAAACAAGATCACTCAATGTGCTAGGAGATTGGCCACATAATAAAAATAAAAAAGATCTCAAGACAAGGATGGCATGACAACCAAGGCTTAGAAGATGAGGTGTTTGAGTGACAAAAGACGATTCACCACATGAAAAGTCTCAAATGCTCGAAGCCTTAAAAAGACTTTCCAAACCATGGTTCGACCCAAATTCATTAAACCTCCTAGTTCAAAAGTATTAGAAAAATGAGTGGAGGTTAAGGCAAAAAAATCGCAAGACAATAAAAAGAATAGAACAAAGAAAATGCTTGACCCAAAGGTTAGCCGAAGAAAAAAGAAATCTAGAAGTGAAGTCACATCTTCGGCCTAAAAAATTTTAAACAACGGATTTCCAACAAAACAAGAGGAGATTTTATCAAATATTTTAAAGTTGGAGGCTTCACAGTTTTTTTGTGATAACGCAGGTTCACTAACACTCCCTGCTGGTTTTGGAAGAACAAGTCTAGAAATAAAGAGTCGAAGCTTAGGTGCTAAGGAAAGTGAAGGGCGAATGACAATGAAGGCCAAAGACATGCAAGACACTCCATCTCTATCTTCGTTAGAGATATCAATTAATGAGTAAGTGCAGACTTCGATTTATTTGCCACAAAAAGGCATGTGGAGCTCAAGGATTGTTAAAAATTTTAGTAAGACATACTTCCTTTGGAGCCACTTAGTTTCACTATTTTGAAAAGAGAAAAAAGGGGACCGAAACTCACATTTTGTGTTTATAGTTTTTACCAAACTACAAAAACATGGGGGACATTGTTTACATCAAAAATTAGCCAAGGATCAGATTATGAAATCCAGGGATCAAAGAATAAATCCAGGGATTTGATCAAGGAAATTAAGTAGAATATGGAAAGCTTAATCTGCAAGGTAAATCAAACAGATTTTGCTGTCAATATGGAAAGCTTAATCTCCAAGGTGAATCAAGAAGATTTGACAACCAAGATGGAAAGAAAATCCAAGGATCATAATTGAAATCAATCAATTGATTGAAATCAATTAAGATTAATCAAGGGGGAGTAAAAGGAAATGAGTTGATTCTTGCCTTAGTCAGCAAGGTTATAAAAGTCACTTGAGAAGAAAGCCAAAGGAAACACTCACAACCCAACACAAACACATCTCAGAACAAAACTATCCATAGAAAATCATTTAACAACCTTTTTTTAATAGATTTTGTATTTTACCTTCAGTTAAACTGTCTTCTTCCCCCAAATTTATTTTCCTCTTATTCAGTTCATACTTTTTAGTTTACTCTTTCAACCTCCGATGTACATTTCTGACTACTAGTCCCTAGAAAAGGCCTTCAGTCACCGATCATGTTCTCAGCTCATTGGCCCAATTTTCTACTGTCCCAGGCTCTATTCCAGCTCCTCATCTGCAATTTACATTTTCAGGCCTCACTCTACGTTTTTTGTAACTATTCCCTGGAAAAAACTTTCGACCCTTGGCCTGAATTGTCGTCTTCTTTAATTTTTGGCTTACTTTCTTTTTCCTGTTGTTTAATTTCAATTTCCAGCACTTTATTTTCATGTTCTGTGGTGTTATTTTTATTCCAAACAATTTCATTTCAAGTTTCTCTAACACTTTATTTTATGATTGTTAATATTGTTATTGACTATTTGCTTTGTCATCATTGAATCCAGGCCATTTGAAATAATAATGTCGCCTACTTTGTTATTTCACTACAATCGTTTAAATATAAAGTCAGAATTATACGCACAATATTTATTTCTAACGACTCCATTTAATTTTTTCCTTAGTTAGGCAATACTATAATTTTCTGACACCCTCGCGCAATCCCTCATACCAACTTTTCCGAGGGATGTTTTGGTTTTTTCCGGAAATTAAAAAAAGGATAAACAACTGTTTATAAATGTTTGAAAATTATCTTATAAGTCCTCAACTTTTATCCTTATATTTTGATAAACACATTATGAATTTAATTTGCACTCAAATTCTTATCTTCATCTCGAAAACAATTAAATTAGAATCTGCTGCCAACTTCCATATATTTGAACTCAGAAGAAAAGATTGCATACACCTCTTGACGTTCTTGCTTATCGAAGGAAAGGATAACAAAATTTATAGGGTCAAAGTAACAATATGAAAAAAAAGCGCCGTTGCCAAGGATCAAACCAGGGTCACCGGCGTGACAAGTGGGAATACTCACCACTACTATACTACAACGACTTGCTTGATTCAAAATTTTAAATATTTATGTTAATGCAATATGTGACGCTTACAAATGAAAGAAAAAAAATACAGTTGTATACTCGTATTAGTGCTGTGATGGAGACCTTTAAAACGCAGTCGTATTACAATATCTCAGTGGTGTTTAAATTAACAATAACAGATATTGCTCCAAGGAATTAAGGAACCACAAAAGTCAAAAATTGTGCAAAAATGCAAAAGTTCGAGCGTACCTGCAGGAGAAATGGTTGAGTCTAAAGAAAGAAATATAATGGGCATGTGCCTAAGCATACATACAAGAAGAAATAAGAAAACAATGCGGTGTTAGACTATCTGCACTCAAATGCGCAAGGTGTCGTCTTTTCACGAGACAGAGACAGCAGGAAGCCAGAAAGTGAAGTCTAGTTTTTTTACAAACAGCAAGCACATAATGAAAAGAGATTGTAGGAATTGGGAGATTCAAACATTCAACATTAGAAAAGTAGCATACTTGTTTTCCCAGAAGGAAGCGGCCGCGACTAAGAGTGATTCCATCTCTGAAACCCAACTCCTTGTATCTCTGATCTCTTCCCTGTACACAACGTATTTAGCTAGTCAAAATAAATTTTGAAACAGGCACATGGATTCACCAAATGAATGCTATGCTGTTTAGGGGCACATCATTTATTTCTTTACATGCTACTAAGAAAGTTTCAAGTCACACTCTCCCAACAACTTAAGACAACATCCATCTTGTAGCAGATGGGGCAGAGAATCATTCACAAAATCTATAAAAATATTGTCTTTTTACATTTTTATTATATATCACGTGAAACAAACTACTGTCAGAAGTTTTTTAAGGAAAAAAAAACATTTTCAGAAGCTGAAATTTCAAAATAATGAGGAAATTAACCAGAAGCCATGAAAAGTTATTGTCAGACATTAGAGAAAAGAAAACCAGAAATTAACATAATATCTAATGCTCAAAATTCATGTGATCAGCAACATCAATGTTAGTTGAGAAAAAATAAGCAACCTTCTTTAAAAATGCCGCAAAAGGATTTATATCTTCTTCATATATTTTCTTGTACTTGGATTCGACATCAGAGCTAAACCCACTTTCAAGATCCTCAGCATGCTAAAATGATCGCAGGCAAAAGAAGTTAGGCTTCAAATCAGAAATGCAATAGTCAATCACACATTAAAAGGATAAGGATCAGATACCTTCTTTGATCCTCTGGAGACTAACCTCGTAAGGATTTGTATACAATGGATTACACTAAAAACACAAGAAAACAAATCATTTACCTCTTCTGTCTCTCGCAAGCGTGTCCTACATCGATCTTGTTGACTGCAGATTACCTTAAGCATTGAGCTTTGGTCTTGATCTGATACATGTTTGGGCTCTGCATTCTGTGTCAAAGCAGTCATTCATAAGGGAAGACTTAATAAATCTCAAGAAAACAAAAGTGGACAAGTAAATTCGACTCAAAATAATAAAGGATATTGCATTGTATGGATATGGCTTCTTTCCCGTTTAAACTATGGTTCTTAACATACTACATTAAACTTTCTCATTCATTTAATGTCGTATAACTTCAAATTTTATAAGGAGAAAATTTGCCAAAATATCCATAGTTAGTTACTAGAGATATTATCATAGCAAGACTAAACCACACATTACTTCCAATTCATAATTTCCTCTCAAAAAGTATTCAAAAAATAATAGGAATTGAATATGAATAAAAGTTACCTCAGCTAACTCGATGCCGCTGCCCTCAGAAAGATCCCAGTCATAAAAAAGGCTGCCTTTTCAATCTCTAGAGCTATAGCCCTGCATCAATGAGTAAGAATATTTTAAATTCAGCAGTATGACAGCTATTTGGCTTGCATATGCTAGATCATCCACCTGGATGCTGTGCAGATGTTTTATGGGATGATGCTGTGGGAGTTAGCTTACCAAAATGATTTCTGAGCAAATGTAGCTTGGGCATCATTTTAGCCCTCAGTATAATAAAAAAAAGGACAACTATTTTAGTTTGTTTTCTTCCAAATTCTTTCCATTTGGATATGAGACATTAAAATTGGAAGAAAACTTATTAATAAAAAATTCAAGCAATTACAACATTCAATATATCATCATCCAACTTCTGTATTAATTTTTGTTGTTCATTAATATTTGCTGTAACCTCTGAATTCTTCTCCTCTGCAGTTTCCAGAAAAGATGAATTCTCTGCAAGTTTGACCTGAAAGAAAAAATTGAGAATTAAAATTAGTTGGAAGTAAATCTTGAAGAAGCATTAGTTTTTTAAACGCATTCAAAACAGTCACTAGAGATTTGATCCTTTAACATTTTTTTTTGTTGAAAGATAATCAATAGGGATAGATGAAAGGTGTGCACAACTGACATGTGGATAACAAATAATTCCAAACTTGAAGGAGGAATCTAATACCTTTAGTTGGGTAAGTTCGTGTTCCACTTTCTTGTTTTTGTCAAGTAAAAGAGATTCCATTTTGCTCATCTCTTCCCCAGTAGTAGCCACTTCCCAATTTTCAGCCTCAATTGAATTATAACCCACTGCCTAAAACATGAAAAAATTAATGGAGAAGCAAAAATCCTATAATGTAGAAGACATTTCAATCATAACATGAATGATTTTATACACTTTAAAGCAAGATTCATGGTGCATTTGTAAAATATATCTCTTCCAAGCTAAAAGATTTTGGACATATTAACTCTTTCAGCTTAATTGGGTACAAAAGCTTATCTTAGTTTACAAAACACACTGGAGACAAGTGAAATATAACCAAATGCAATCAAAATCCTACAGGATGCATCCAAAAACAAATTGACAATTATCCTATGGTGAACCTGCCAACCGAAAGTTATAGAACAAAAAAAATACAATTAAGGAAAGATATTCGAGTAATGAATTATGCAGCACGAAAAGAGAAATAATCTGAAATACAAGTTAACTATCAGTCAGTAGTCAATTAAAATCATTAATGCCAATGCTAGAAAAAAGAAATCCATAACAAAAAGGGGGAAAGAGCATGAAAGAATGACAGTTGATGGAAAGAATGATCAGCTGTTACAAGAAAAAGAAATCTTTAGGCAGAGAAGGTTTGTATGACTCAACCTCCCACCAGCATCAATTTAAAATCTAAACACCAACTAAGCACTAGATCTTTTTTTCCTTCTTTCTGATATTATAAAGGGAAAATAACTTCAAGGATCATTTGGTTGAGTGGATGACTTTATAGTGAGTGTTTTGCTGCATAACCACGGCGTCGCACAGCCCGACTTAATCCTCTCCACGAAATTGGCCACTAAATATATCCATGACACTGCAACCACCAAGTGTAATCCTTGAATAATCGTCATAGAGACAGTGGTATGTTTTTCACTTTTTTACGCAAATCATCAACCAATTTTGCAGTTGGCCTAACTTGAAGCTCTTTCTTCATCTCATCAAGTGCAGGCTCCTGGAAAAATAGAAAAGCCAGGAAACAAATAAGAAATCAATCCATTCACACAAGCAAATAAATAATTCCTCAAAGTTGGGAAAGGAAGTGTGAGGGAAAGAGTTGGAAGTCCTTAGGCTGGACAACATATTCCACATAAATGGGCTGGAATTTCAAATTGCTTATCTATAAATTAAGAGTCAAACTTGTTTATTTTACCTTCTCAATGAGTACAGCATTCAATTTCTTAATCTCATTTATATGCTGCTCCTTCTCATTCATTAATGTGGTTTCAATATTGTGAAGTTCCATCCTGAGTTCGGAGATGATCTTTTCCTTTGCACTCAAAGAATTCTCAAGAACACTATTCGAATCTAAATTGTCAGTGCAACCAAAGCAACATGAGAACTTGAAACATACAAACAATGTTTTATGAGAGAGCAGAAATATATATTATGTTAGAGAAAGGAACAACAAAGGGTTAATCACTCAGGTTTGTAACAGTTAAAAATTTGAAGTGGAGGCCAAATCCTCTAGTTTACCTATACTTGTTTCTACTTTCTTCATTTGATGATTGCAACTGACAAAGTAGAAGGCCCTGCGGAAATTTTCTGTTAAAGTTGAACACAAAAAAACAGAAAATTGCTAAAACAGGTGAAAGAAGAATTGAAGGCATGTCTTGATAAAGAACAAAGCCTAGTTTTTTTCACCAGCATGAGATTTTATATATAAAAGAAAAACTTGAAAAATCTTCAGAAGGTGAAGGATGGAAGAATTTAGCAAATGCATGCAAAGCTTCTCTCTTTCGAGACTGAGAAGCCTAGTTTGAGCTCTTTCCACTTCATCCATAAGCAGATTAACCTCCGATTGCTTTCCTGCCCTTTCTTCCTCTAATTTTATCAAGAAAAAATTGCAAGGCATAAAACACTGGAACTATCATTGTTTCAGCAAACTCTTCCAAGAAAAAGACGCAACCAAATTTCTACTTAAAAAAATAAACCGATAATGTTAAATATAGAACAACAATGACCGTCCATTAAAAATAATCACTTACCGGACTGAGCACGGACTTCAAACAATTGGCTTTGTGCAAACTCATGCAATTTATCGCATGTTGGCAACACTTTCTTTGGCTTGTCTTAATTGATCTTGCAAAGATTGCTCCCTGCGTAAAAAAAGAAGCCAACAAATGATAATTTATCTTACAAGCTAAACTAAAAATCAAATGAAACTTGCTCGTACCTAAAATCCTGTGAGTTTCTCGCTAGTTTAATATTATATAAAATGATGATCAAGCTTACAACCCTTTTCTTTCTCAGCAATAAAAAAAGCCATCACCATAAGCTCAAAAGAAATACCTCTCTTTCAAAACCTCCATGGTTTTTTGATTCTCTTCAGCCAAACTACGCTGTTTCATCTCCACAATTTCCTTCACTTTTTCCTCCATCTGAAAATACATTAAAAAGTACATAAGCATGATCTTTACAGTAAAAGAGAGAAGACAGATTTTCAGAAGTTGTTTTTGCATGGAAATAAATTGAGGACTTACTTGATGTAACAACAGATCAAAGAAGTAATCACAATACCAATAATCATTTTATTTCAGTGAGTAAAACTAGACAATTTTTCTTATTATTTTCATGAAAAAGGTAACTCCAAAGCTCCTATGACCATCCTGTGCACTACTTGGAAGTATAGGCTTTCCTGACCATCAAATGACAACAGTGATATATAGTCAAATCTTTTTGGGATTGCTATTGAAACATGTTTTGTTGTAGGAAAATTTTTGTTTGTAAAATTGCTATTAGAATAATCAGTAACTATTTGGTGACATATCATAACAAAATTATTCTTATATGTGAAACTATTTTAAAATGATAAAAATATTTTTATAAATTAAATTAATAGTGAAAAGTAGAAATTAAAAAGAAAATATTAAAATTAATTTTTTTATAATATTTACTTTAACTTTATAATTAAAAAATAATATTTTAAAATAAAAAATTTATGATAAAATAATATATTAAATATATTAGATTTTATAAAAATTAATTTATAATTGGGAAAAAACTTATTTTGGTAAGAAAATAGAGTATTTCACATAAAATCAGTGTTTTTTAGAAAAAATCAAATGGTAGGATTTCCAAAAAGTGGCTTTTTGACCAAAAGCTTTTTTCGGTAAAAACAGTCTTTTAATGTTATCAAACACCTAAAATTATTTTTGTGAGTCAAAAACTATGTAATTTTCCCAAACAGCTACCAAATGCTACTGTAAACATACAAGTTATTGTTATTCTTCATCTTTTTCACATTTCCTCCTATTTTCACCATCAATAATATAGTTCATAATGATTAAAACTTAAGGCAATAAATCTAAGAATCTACTTGTCTATTCATCAGTGTCATGAATGAAGAAACGAGATGCTCAACTCAAGAGGCATTTTCTGAATATTTAACAGACAAAACAATAAAAGTCGAGGTAGCATATCAATAAGAACAGAAGAAATCAACAACAAAATAGTAGGCAAAAAATAGAAAAGAAAAAGGTTAATATCATGGCTGGGGGTTCTTAAGCAAATCAAATAATATTTCACAAAAGGTAATAGCAAAATCAAAATAACAATTGCTGCTCAGCAGCTGTAAGATCCAAGCACAACAGTTGTAGGAATTTGAAAGTTATGGCATGATACAAATATTAAATCTCCTGCGTCACAAGTAGCTCTTTTCCTAGATAGACCCAACCATTTACCTGTTGCTCCAACTGACGATTGCGCTCTTCAAGTCTTCTAATGGTAGCTTGCTGATTTTTTAAGTGAGCTGCTTCAGTCCTGAACCCCTCTAACTCTACCTTCATTTTCCAGTTCTCGGATTCTAGTTCAAACCGTTTGAAATCTTGCTCCTGCAGAAAGAATTTTCAGGTAATATTCCCTTCTTGAAAGAGATGCATGGACAACTTCATAGTTTTCATCTATAATTAAGATTCATGTATTAAAGCAAGCACTCTAACTGAAAGCACTCATGCAAAATATGGTTTCACGAGCATTGCCATTATGCCTTGTGGCTAATTACGGTAAAGTACTAAACCTACTGTGTCATCTCGCATATACAAAGATTGTACAAAGGGATGCAAAGCAGATCAACCTTACTGTGTCATCTTTCTTCATACTGAATTTAGTTCACTGTGGAAATTTACAACTAGTAGAAAATTTGTAAATAAATCAAGGAACAATATAAATAAGGATGAATTAGAAAAGAAAATTCCATTCGCAGTTTTATCATGTTCATAAAATAAAATGAATAACCCAAAATCTCAAAGGAAATCATGAATCAACAATCTAGATTTAAGACTAGTTTTCCCCCACTTCCTGCATGCACGCACGCAATGAGGCCTCAACAAAATTGGTAGGTTCAACTGCAAGTTAAAGATGAGTTTAAATGGAAAAACCTGTAAACTTAAATGAGTTTAACTACTAAAACTATATTTCCTTAATTCCTGCGAAAACTGGTCGGTGCCTATAGTTTTGGGATGGAGGGAATAGTAAAAAAGAAAACTTTTGGATAATTTTGGCTAATAAACATCAATCATGTAAACATAAGGATAATTTAACTTTTGAATGACTTCTGCTAATAAAATCAAGCACAGTAAACCAATACTCACAGCAATTGAAGCAAGAGCTGGACAAGGATCTGGAACCTCATAAAGTTTCTGATAGATGTTAAGAAAAGCATTTTCTCCGTACTTTGCTCTCTTAAGATTACCAAATTCTTCTTGATAACCTTTTAGTAAAGAATTAAACAAACTCAACTTTTCTTCAGTCGAAGCTTTCTTGAAATCTATAAGTAAACAAAAGCACTAATGCTGTCAAACACACTACTTTTTCAAAAGATCAAATATAGTGTAGAGATGAGTGACAATCTGTGGCACACAATGTAATTCTTGAAATTAACTTGCTTATTTCCCTTCATTGAATGAGTCTCCTTGTCTAATGATATTTACGTTATGATCTAATGGAAGGTTCAAAGCGCATGAAGTATACCTCTAGTGCTTTCTGCAAGCTTTCTTCGATTCTTTTGGCTGTTCTCCTGATTTTTCAGCAATTTTAATCCCATGCATGTTCATCCAAAGAGCTTTTCTCCTTCTCCTATCTCTATCCTTTCCAATTTCCGGAAAGGTAATTCATTCAGCACTTTTTTAACAACAAAAGCAATTTTCAAGAGTAATCTCAAATAAATCGACAAGAAGAATTGAACCAAATATTTAAAATTGAATCAAAAAATAAAACATGATTTATATCTTCTTTCTCACAATTACAATAAATAAAAATATAATTCTCAAGAATTTATGTGATAAAGATAAGGGCTTTTTAGTAAAAAAAGGAGCCTTTTTTTATTAACAAAGAACTGAAGAAGGATAGAACTAAAGTATTTAACAATTAGGTGTTTTTTTGACCACTTTCTAATGTGAACAGTACTATTTCGCCACATTTACAAGTGAAATATATTTGTGTATTTGTTTTTTGTATTTTGTTGTATTTTTATGCCTTTTTGGTTTTCTTTTAGTTTTTTCGGTTTATTTTTAGTTTATTTCATTTATTTTTTTAAATAGAATAAAATTATTTAAATAAGACATAATTATAAATTTATTATTTAATTTTAATAATTAAAAAAATATTTTAATGAATTATTTTTTTAAATAAAATTATTTTTCAACTAGTAAAATTAATTTAAAAATTATCTTGTTCAAAAAAATAATTCAAAAATTAAATGAGACATAATTATAAATTTATTATTTAATTTTAATAATTAAAAAAAATTTTGAATTATTTTTTGAACAAGATAATTTTATAATTAATTTTACTAGTTGAAAAATTATTTTCGTGTCATATTTTACCAGTTGCTATTCGTAATAAATCTAGTTGATTGATCTTCCTCAATTCTAGAGTTTTAATCATGAACTTCACCTGATTCTCTGCAGAATTCACAACAAGCTTGTGAGCATTGGAATTGAACCACCAATCAAGATGTAAATGTCATTTTGCAATTTGCCCTTCATTACCACTATATGGCCTCTTAACATCAAAACACCCATAGTACCTCTTAAGAAACCATAACCATGCTTCATCAAAATATCTATAAAGATCAAATTCCTATGCAAACCAATGACATACCAAATATCAAGTGTTTTCACCATTTCATTGTATATCTTAATCCTCATAGAATCACTGCTATCAACACCTAACTTCTCCCCATCTCTCAATTTTAAGTTGCCTTTTCATTTTCTAAATGAAGTAAACAGCTTTCGGGAAGAAGTCATGTGATAAGTTACACCAATGCCAATCATTCATCCACCTGCACCATTAGTTGTACCAACAATCAATACTTTATTATTCTCCCTTCATCAAAATTGTCTTGGAATGCCACAGATTGAACAATGTTTGCTCCTGATCCTGTTCGTATTTCTTCTGTGGACAGTCCTTTTTTACATGTCCATACTCATTGTAGTGATAACATATTAACTTGTTTTAGTTATCCTTTCTTTTGCCATTGTAAACTATTAGTCTTGAGCTTCCACTGTCTCTCCCAGATTTAAAACATGTTCTTTTCAATTCTTTAGAGAACAAAACATATTTAACATCACTTATAAAAAAAATTCGCTACCATACATGATAGTATCTATAAAACTCTCATATGACTTAGACAAAGAATACAATAAAACATAACTTGATCGTATCATCAAACATGACTTCAACACCTTTGAAATCTAATATAATTCTATTAAAATTGTCCAGATGTTATTTTAACTGCATGTCTTCGATCATCTTAAGGTATGTATCTGCCTTTTCTATAAAATTTTTTTGTTAAGGGTTTTTTAATACATACTCTCCAGCTTCTGCCATGTGCCATTTGCGGTCCGTTAGAATCAATAAAATCGCAATATATGTGCCCTTTTATGTAGAGCTATCAATTTTTGACACGAATGACACACTTTTAGGAGGGTTTGGGTTTGTAATAAATGAGTTTGATTCATAAAAGTGTCGACCCGCTTATGACACACAAAAATTAAACATGTTCGTGTCATAATCATGTCAACGTGCTTATGACACAATTAATATGTTTAATGTACACAAGAAATCATATCATGTGTTGACATAACACAATTAATAATATATATTCGACCTATTTAATATTTAACCAAAAAATTGAAAAAAAAAATAATAATCTTAATTGGCTTCAATTCCTACATATCGCCTAACTCACTTCAATTCTCACACCTCAAGCCGCACCTCATCTAACTCTTAAATCACTCATTTCTTCATGACTTTGCCTTTTACTTCCAACATTTCACCTAAACCAACGTGCTGCACGTCACTCTCAAGTCGCTTATTTCTTCACCTAAACTAGATTACCTTCATTCACACCTCACACCTTCAACATTCTCATACATCCATCCACACCTTACTTCAAGTATATGTATGCTCACTATGCATTGATGCAAGTATACAATGATTTTTTAGTTGATGGGTTTTAGTTTTTTTGATGGATTTGAAAAATGTAGAACCATATTTTGGTATTATGTGCTTCTGTTCAACATGTAACTTTTTTTAAAATCTTTAGCTTTGGTTTCTTCTTATTTTGCTGTAATTGTTGTAGATTTATGAGGCAATGTTCAAGATTAAATTAATTGACTTAGATTGATTTGAATCAAGTTGAATACATTTTCTTAGTTCAAAAGGTTACTCGTACCTTGTATGTGACGCCAAAATTCTCGAAGTTCATTTTTAAATAAATGCTAGAAAGGCACCATATTTTTTTTTTAAAAACATAAATTGTATACTGTAAATCAGAGCATTTAATAAACAATGTATTTCGTAAATGCGGAAGCTAGGAAGTGTTTAGAATGGTAAATAATGAAAACCGTTTATAACTTTAATAATACGAAAGCACGAAAAAGGATTACATGTCATTAGAAAATTTCATAATGGTTAGGTATACATGCATGTAAATCCATACAACCAACCCTAGGAGCCTGACCTTCAGTATCGCGCCGCTAGCCTCGCCGCTCATGTCATCCCGTCTCTGGTACCTATTAATCTGCACAGATTCCAGCAATGACAGGTGAGTATATTTTTCAATACTCAGTAAATTTTCCCTTAGCGTCTCTACATGTCGGGGTGCAGGGGAGACATCGGCCATCCCGGCCTTATTCCCCCTCAAACAATAATGGCGCCCTAAAGCCATTCCACAACAAGCATACATACATGCATACAAGTGTTATCGATCTCATTTTAAATGTTCTTATTCATTAGGAAACCCTCCTACATCACTAAGTTAGGTATGAATTAGGATGTTATTTCGGTCCATTTAGAACTTACTGTCCCAGAATAACGTTCCTTACACCTGTGGTAACGTTCATTATTCAAGGCAGTACGAATGACGTGGAATCTGCCCAGGTTAACGTTCATTACATCAAGTAACGTTCATTACATAGTCAGTAACGTTCATTATGGGTGGGTAATGTTCATTACATCCACCCTAATGAACGTTACACAGTTCTGCAGCACCTATAAAATTTAACTCAATTTCAATCCATGCCTAACTATTGTCCAATTATCTTAGCCATACCAATACACATATCAAACATTCCATACAAGTCAAATATACACTAATTAAACCATACTCAATCATTTATCTCAACGCATTCATAAGCTCACATAAGGTACACATAAATGGGAAGTCATCCATACACATATCATTTTACAAAACATCATCATACCCTTAAGCATACAAGCTGCCATTTGCACATTTTCGCAACATCATCGAATAACCATTCTATTTACATTTCACAAAACATCATCAAGTATAACCCCATGAATGAATATGCATTATGCCAATGTTAATGCAAATCACACAATCCAAACAAGCACCAAAACATTTCAACACTAATCAATAGCAATACCACCCGCAACAATATAATTGAGGTTCCACAACACATATATATATATTCACAACCAAACAGGCCATTTACCATTTCAAACACTAAATCAATCACAACATGATTACACGAAAAGATTCATCATGAGAAAACTGGTGCAACCATACAATGCAATCCTCCGGAGCCTTAAACTTTGCGGGAGAGAGACCTTACTCAATCTCTGTGCCTCTTTAGGTATAATAGGAGAGACCTTACTCAATCCTTACACA
>CANYCX011237995.1:0-14014 GCA_948193385.1 Breynia disticha f. nivosa
GCACTTGTCTCCTGCATGTTTTTTACTTCTATTTTTTAATAACTAAATAATACAATAATTTATTCTCTAATTATAAAGACAAATTACATTAATTAAACTATATAAATTCTGGACAATAAATGAAACAGCATAGTGTTTGAAGATTGAGATGGTCTACATTCTTGTGCTTTATTTTTTTTTATGATTGCATTTTATTGAATAGGGCAACCTACAAATGTTAGCCATCGCCACCACATTCAACACACCACCGCAGGCAATTTTGAACTGTTCCCATCGCACCTTATGTCAATGAAACACATTTTCTAAAAATTTATTTCAAAATGCTAAAAAATTTAGGGCATTTATTACATGGTAATACAAGTAGTGTATTTTAGATGAGTGTCTTCTAGATTAAGAAGTAGTGTTATCGAGCGCGTAAATTAACTGACATAAAGTTGTTTTAACTTAACTAGTGATCTTGATTTCAAAAAAAAAAAAAAACTTAACTAGTGATCTCACGTTAGAAATAATTGACATGAAAACTTGTTGAAGAAATGTATCTTATCTATTTTTTTATAGACTATGTTTATTTGTTGGTCGAGTATAAAATTATTTTATATAAGTATGTTGAAAGTTATTCTCAATTCTTGTATCGATCGTGAAATTATATAATGTTTTATGCTTCTTTTGTCTTTGTTAAAAACATTTTCCAAACATCAAAATGTCTTATTTTATTCGACACGTTTCACATGAATGAATATGCATTATCACCACAAAGTTGCCCATTCATCTAGTACACATCAAGCTCAGCAAATTTATGTTTCGCGAGGGAATTCTCTCATATTCTTGAATTTATCAAAGTTTTGTCAGAATACATACTGACGTGAGCGTCGGAGAGTCCCCAAAGGATCAACCGGCGTCTCTTTCATCTCATTTTGCAGGATTTGAAGCGCACGTGACTCGTTCGGGACTGAGCTTAATTATACTTATTGTGGTTGCAGATTCTATGCTACAACTATATTTGCTTTTTTATTTGCAGAAATATGGTTATTTTAAAATTTTTTGTAGAATAATAGTTTTAACTTTTTTAATTGTACTCTGTACGGAATTGACTTTTGTAGATATAAACTTAATATAAACCTCATATGAACTTTATATATGAATTTAAATATTTTTATGTATAAATTTATATTCATTTTCGTAGATATAAACTTAATATAAACTTCATATGAACTTTATACAATTTTATATATGAACTTAAACATTTTTATGTATAAATTTATGTCTATTTACATAGATGTAAATTTAATATAAACTTCTAATTAATATATATTAAACTGATATATTTTTTATAATTTTTTTAAAAGATTAACTTTTACATGATTTTTTATCGGTTAAACTAAGTATTAACTTGATGTAAACTGTATATAAACTTTATCTGCTAACTGAGGTATATTTATAATTTAATAAGTAAGAGAACAAAAAAAATCTTAAATGATAATTTGTTTGTAAATAAAAACTGAAAAGAAGGTATATATTCAATTAGTCCCAAGAAAATATTTTAAATAGAAATTAAAGTTTTTAAATTGTATTTTGTGTGTTTTACACTCAAATATTTGGAAATATAATAAAAATGTAATTTTACATTATAAATAAAAATATTTAAAAAATAAATTAACAATATTCTATTAAATTTTAAACATTGAAAAACTAAACAAATGTTTTTTTAAAAAACTAAAGCCCTAAACTGAAAGCTTCTCCATACCTTATTACTATAAATTAATCTTAAAAAACAAGATTTCAATAAAAATTAAACAAATGAATTTACTACGTCAACCTTCACTACACATCAATTCACCAAAAACATGTGTTCAGATGTAAGAATTCCACTCCAAACTCTTTTGTCTTTTCCATTTCTATTAGCTTTTATTTAACTTTTTTTTTTTTTGAAATCGACTTTTATTTAACTTATTAAAGTATAAAACACACTACGAGACTCAAGTCTCTGCAACCACTCTCTGCAGTATCTTCTCGTGATCCATTCTGCCTCCAATGCCCCACCGCCTCCGTCTCCCACCTCCTCCTCCTCCTCCAACCAAACCCCGTTTCTTAGTTTCTTTCTTTTATTTCAGTTTTTTCTTCTTTCACCTACTCGTTGACCTCTTCTAAGTTTTTCTTTTAAAAGTTTCATACTTTATCAAATTTGTGACTCAAATTAACTCTTCGAAACATGGATTGGGTTGTTAAAAGATCTTTCTTTTTGGAGAATAAAAATGATGTGTTTTAATCTTTGTTATTTCTTCTTGTTGAAGTCTCAAACTTCCTTCAATTATATCAATTTTCTTCGTTGTTAATCAAACAATTATCAAAAAATCTCAATTGCTTGGTCAATAAATTGTTTTTATATATTAAAAAGTGGAAATGCTTTCATTTTAGTAATTTCTTCTCTAAAAACTCCAAATTTCTTCAAATATATGAATTTTCTTCATTTTTAATCGAAGTAACTAGTATAAATCTCAATTAGGTAGTGAAAAAAAAAACTATTTTTTAAAATTATAAAGATGAAGTGTTTTCACTTTAGTAATGGCGAGACAAGAGAAGATGATGATGGGACCCACAATGGAAACGGTGTAGCTTCAAGGGCTTCAAGGGTTTCATGGGCAAGGTCACTAAGTGTAGCTTCAAGCAATTTTGATACAAGAAGGTCTGAGTTTGACTCGGAGTCATCCAGAGACTTATCTGACTCAGTTGTGTTTCATGAGTTTTTGACTCAGAGAAGAGCTAATGATTTGAAAGTGTTTACTTTCTCTGAGCTGAAAAGTGCAACTAGAGGGTTTAATAGAGCTTTGATGATTGGTGAAGGAGGCTTTGGTTGTGTCTTTAGAGGTGCTGTTAGATTTAGCGTTGATGGAAAAAATGGTGATAATTCGAAGATGGATGTTGCTATTAAACAGTTGAATCGTCAAGGTTTCCAGGCAAGTGCATTTCTTTTAATCCGTGTGATTGTTTTCGTTTCAAAACTATGGTGCCTGCTTTGAATTAATGACAGGAAACTTGTAATTGAGTAGTTTGAATGTGTGTTTAAATCGAGAAGCCATGTTTTTGTTTGCTCATTAGCGAATATTGAGGAATTGAGCATGTTTGTACTGAAATAAAATATGCAGAAGACTTGTCTTGTTGGCAATCTTATGGGGCTTTTATTTGTTTTGCATTTCTAGTATTCAGGGGCATAAAGAATGGATTAATGAAGTTAACTTGTTGGGTGTTGTTAAACACCCGAATCTCGTCAAATTAGTGGGGTATTGTGCTGAGGACGATGAGAGAGGGATTCAAAGACTCCTAGTTTATGAACTTATGCGTAATAAAAGCTTGGAAGACCATTTGCTGGCTAAGGGACCGACGCCTCTCCCCTGGATGACAAGGTTGAGGATTGCCCAAGACGCGGCACGTGGATTAATGTACCTCCATGAAGAAATGGATTTCCAGGTAAATGATTGTGCTTGATCATAGCATCAAATTAGAATTTCTGTAATTTGTTATTGCAATGTTGCATTTGCCTATATATGTAATGTTTTTTCCCTCAGTTTCTACTAGCATTTTGTTATTTTTGTTTGATGCTTTTATGCTGATAATTTTCCGCAAACTTTTACAGCTAATATTTCGAGATTTTAAAGCATCGAATGTACTATTAGATGACGATTACAATGCAAAGCTCTCAGACTTCGGACTTGCTAGGCAGGGACCTCCTGAAGGGCTTGGACATGTTTCCACATCAGTGAGTTATTCTTCTGTCAATATATGCGGTTTTCTGTGTTTTTAAATGAAATATTCTGCTGTTCTTTCTTGTTTTGATGTAATAATTTTGGTATTGAGCCATAATCTGGGCATTTGATTGTCAAATTTGTCATCTGCAGCCCTCATAATGTTATCATAAAGATTGTGTCTATAATTCCGAAGCATGTCATATCAAACTCTCTTCATTTGTCTTATCTTATTTCTCAAATATTGTCAATTTACTATATTCTCTACAACTTTCTTTTAATTATTTGTTTCGAATTGCTTTTGTTGAAGGTTGTTGGAACTGTCGGTTATGCTGCTCCTGAGTATGTTCAGACGGGTAGGCTGACTGCAAAGAGCGATGTATGGAGTTTTGGGGTAGTTCTCTATGAGCTCCTCACAGGAAGGCGAGCATTGGAAAGAAACCTTCCCCGCGGTGAGCAGAAGCTCTTGGAATGGGTTAGGCCATATGTCTCAGATTCGAAGAAGTTTCACCTAATCTTGGACCCACGACTTGAAGGACAGTATTGCATAAAATCAGCCCAGAAACTCGCAGCACTTGCGAACAAGTGTCTAACAAAGCAGCCCAAGTCCCGGCCAAAAATGAGTGAAGTGGTGGAGATCTTAGGAAATATCATTACTGAAACATCATCTCAAGATGAAGGTACCTCTGGAACTGTAAATGAAACAGATGAAATTAAGGAAGAGACCAATGGGGAAAATGAGTCTGAGCCACATTCCATCAAACATAGTAACAGTTACCTGAAAAAAGTTTTAGAATTGAAGGAGATTGTCAACTTAAGAAATCGATCCATTGGGAAATTAGACTGGAAGAACTGGACACCTGGATTGGTTCGAACTTGGTGACAGTATTTACGAAATACGTTCAGGGCAAATGCATATTCGACCCGTAAAGGTGGATGCTTAGTTTTATGAGCAGCTGGAACCTGGGGATATTCAGAGTTTTGTTTTGGTTCAGAATGATGTAAATATAACTCTTTTCAGCCTGCTTCTGGGAGACAACAACATTGTAAGTCACAATCATTTTCTTTCTTTAATGCATAAATTTCTTCCATGATTTTGATTCAGCAGAAAGTTTTAGGCGATTAGATAGTTTGGTATGAATGAATCGAAGCAGTCGGTAGATTAGCCGACTATATGGACTTTTTATTCATTGTTGAATGCGTCAAATAAGCAAATTTTCAGCAACCTATTCAATAAGGCGAAACTAGCAGCCAGAGTGGGTTGAAAAAGACCTGTCGAAGGCTAGACAGTGAGGCTAGGTAGACCTAGTCGTCCATGATCTTGTTTTGCAAGAATTGGAAGTGCCAAAATGTAAAATTCGCACTGATAAATGAATGGTGGGGCTGAGTTTGATTCAGAAATTGAAAATGTTGGCAGATATTTTCGGGGACGTACCAAGTTGCTTCAGCTGCAGCAGCCACCAGTCTACCTCATCGCGACATTTCTGCCACCACATCGCAGCCATGAACATGGTTTTCTTAGAAGTTGTTTGCTTCATTTTCTTGTTTAATGGAAGAATTCCCAAGAATATTTCAACAATATTGCTACTCATTTTTAATCAAAAAGAAATAAAGTGTTATAAATAAATGTATTGGAAGAAAATTGATCATTTGTAGTAATATTTATATCACTCAATACTAAACCAATCCAAGAAATAATAAGTATTTTTTTTCCCGATCCGTTAACATTTTTTTTTTCTAGTTATTAACTTAGAGAAAGGGAAATTTTGGCTGACTTTAGCTTCAAGTAAATTAATTGATTTCAATTCAATTAACAAAAGTGAAAACATGATTAGAACAAAGAGTATCATACAAGATTTTTAGACATATAATTATAATCTAGAAGAAATTTGTTATAATAAGATTCCGAACTTAAGGTTCTTAATTTTCTGTTGCCTTATGAAGATACAGGACACGGGGTATTCTTAATAATTCAATAAAATTATAATTTAAAAATTAATATAAAAATAATAATTATTTTTAACATGTTTTTTTTAAAAATATTTTCCTATCTAACTATAAAATTTTATTTTTGTTTTACGTTTTAAATATTTAAGCATGAATGAAAATGTAATTTTAAAAAATAACATTCAAAAACATAAAAAATATTTTTTGAAAAATATCATTTTCTATCAAATAAACGGAACATATGAAATTTGTACATGGTAAAGATATATTCCAAGTGACCTAGGGAAGTTTAGCTTAAGTTGAGCCCGCAAATCATAATGGATGACTAAGATCGTGGCATGTTTTCAACTCGTTAACTACAAGTCTGCTCGCAAGACCAAGACACAATAAATTTTTTTTTTGGTCTTAATCACTCGGTATCACCTATTTTTTGTGAGAACTAATCCGAAAACGCAGCAGAAGACTTTGACTACTACCCCATGAAGGCGATTCCGTTGAAATTCAATTCTTAAAACACATCAAACCAAACCTAACAAAAGACTGAGTTAACTCAATAATGATACTTCCAATCATACAAGTTACGAAAAGAGATCTCCATCTCCAAAAATGGTGGGTTTCGTTATCCACACTATTAATTTCTTAACGCCCCATATTTCCTCTCTTCTCCAACTATCATTTCAAAGCACTGTACACATTATCTTCAAGATTCCGCATCTTAACTCACTTTTCCACCAAATCACTGTGAGAAAATCCACATCTTTTCAACTTAATGTACTCATTCAGTACATTAAGTTGGTATTGGAGTCATCTTCAATGCTGGCCATGTCGTTTTCACAAAGAGATTAGGAGATCTAGAGCATCGCCAGATATAACAAAAAGAACTTTCGAATTTCTCTGCTCTCTTATTCCAGAAAAAAACAAAATCTAGTTCATTACAACACCACCACTTGAGCATTTAACTGATGATTTACAGATCCATCCGAAAGTAAGTAATGAAACAATATTATTTCATCTAAATACATGTAGCCAGGCAGCAGTGGGAAAATAGAATCTAGTAAACTCGTGCGGCACTCTCATTTCTGGTTTTTGTTGCTGTTTCTAGGAGTGACTAGCATTTCTGATGTATGCGTCAATGATGCACGCTTTAAGCATATGTGTTAGAGGCTAACCTGGAGCTCTAGTCAGCAGAAGAACAATCCGAATTCATTAGCTGAACCGTACTGTACAGTCGTTGGAAAAAGTATAACTGGAATCTCGAGTTGCTTAGATACTCCGCCTGAGTTATAATTATCGATAGGGATAACAACCGTGCCCTCTTCGTTGATGCCTGCTTTCAAATGTAAAGGGAAGAAGTCGCTGGCGTGGGATATGCAGCAGGACTCCTTCCACTTGCAGCATCATCTGCACTATGCCTACGCATCCTGGGAGCATTATTCACCAGGCCATTTGAGTTCTCGTTGGAATTTTGCAGCTGTTCCAATGCTGTCACGACCTCATGCATCATTGGCCGAAACTTGGCCGACATAGATAGACATCGCAATGTGAGTGTAGACGCTTTGTAGGCAACATCCATTGAATATTGACCTTCGAGACGGTTATCTAGGACACGACTGATCTTACGTTTGTTTGCCAGATATGGCTTAGCCCATTCAACAAGGTTGTGTTCACCAGAAGGCCGGTTTTTATCAATTGCTCTCCTGCCAGAAAGCATTTCTAGCAGCACAACTCCAAAGCTATAGACGTCACTCCTGATAGTTAAATGACCTAACCATTGAAGAATAGAGTCAGTCCCTTCGATAATAAAACACGAAAGAAGTAACTGAGTGGAAGGTTGAAAGCAGAAAAAACGACACTCTCGAAACTGATGATCAAGCATCAGGAAAGTACCAGTAGCTAGATATTCTGGAGCAGCATATCCATAAGTACCCATAACCCTTGTAGAAACATGACTCTTGTCACCTGTTGGACCATCCTTGGCCAATCCAAAATCAGATAGTTTGGCATTATAGCCCTGAAGCCAAAAAAATTATCATAAGAGCTAAGAAACATCAAATGAATACCTGAAACCATCAAATAAAATCCATATCGTAGATTAAAAGAGTAAACGTACCGAATCAAGAAGAATGTTAGAAGTCTTGAAATCACGATATATCACTTTTGATTCAGTATTGTGAAGATATGCAAGCCCTTTTGCAGCACCAAGAGCAACCTTGAGTCGAAGATTCCATGAAAGAGGTTGGAAATAGGAACCTCCTGGTACACCAAAAAAATTAAAATTAAAAAGTGTGAATAAGAAGAAAATGGCATTCACATTTTCAGACCAATGTGCAGGAGAAAATAAAAAGAACCTACTTCTAAATAAATGATTCTCCAAGCTTCCTCGAGGCATGAATTCATAAACCAAAAGCCTCTGTTCGTCCTCTAAACAGTATCCGATCAGCTTCACAAGATGAGGATGATAAAGCTGTCCCAGATAATTTACTTCAGTCTGAAAATTGATTTCAACTTTTTCTCAAAGACCAATCCATGCAAGCCCAATAATATGAAAAGGTCAAAAAGGAAATGAACTCACCAACCATTCCTTGTGACCCTGGAAACTTTCTGCATTGAGCCTTTTCACAGCAATAACCATTCCAGTTCCAGGCTTTGTGGCAGCAAGTGAATTCTCGTCGATCCATCCCTTAAAAACTGAGCCAAAACCACCTTCTCCTAATACACTATCAGGACGGAAATTCCTTGTAGCCGTCTTCAGATTCGAGAAATTGAAGCTCTTCAGATTGGATGACTGCAAGATCTCACCCTCACTCCTAGGAGTTGGAGGCGCTGAAATTGATGAGACCTTGCTACTTGCGCTACTTAAATCAATCCCATCTCTGCATACATTCTTTGAACTCAGCCCTGCAAAAGTACACACATAATCTAAGGTAAAACAGATGCAAAATCACAATAATTAAAAGACGAAAAATCTCCCTAACTACATTTAATACTTTTGAAAGAATACTAGCAACCAAATTTAGCCTAATAGATTAAATGATGATTCATGAAGCCTTAACCAGCAGATCTTCCTCTCCAGTTTTTTTTTTATCGATTTTTATTTTTGCTTCTCTTGCCAATCATGGAGCTCAACATCTAAGAAACAGAGCATGTTGAAAAAAATGAGAAAATTAATGGTTATAAAAATTCCAAATTTGATATATGTAAATGCTCTGCAGCCAACAAAAAACGGCGACAACTGACAAGCTTAATTATTTAAATAAAAAATCAACGATTAGTTTTTTTTTTGAACCAAGTAAACATAATTAGATGATCCAATGAGAAATAACAAGTAATTATATACCTGTATTAGCAGGGCTTTCAGCTTTAATTTGAGCACTTAAGCAAATTCCCATCGAACCAAATTCAGAAACAAAGCACTTCTTTAAAATTCTCCACCTATATAATCACAATAGCAACTTTAAGGTCCAAAACAACACAAAGATAACCAAATTTAAAACACAAACAAAAAAAATACATATCTAAAACGTCCAAACACAAAGTATTCTTTGCAAAAACAGAACCTTTACACACCACCCACTGATTACTTCACAAAATAAAAGAAGCTTTTTTATTCAAAAAAAACAGACAATCCTTGAAAAAGAAGGTAAAAAACAAAAAACCCACCTGTTGTTTTCTAAAACCCACCAAGTAATCAGAGAGAGAAATGCAGGGGATATCAAAGATTGGTTCTTTCTCTATTTTCAAGTATAGAGAGAGAGAGAGAGAGAGAGAGAGAGAGAGTTGACTAGATGAGAGGATTGATATGGTTTTGAAGAGTTTAAGAATGGACAAGAAATGTAAGAGAGCATTAAAAGGCGGGTTTTTGGTCCCGCTTTGAGAATGGACAAGAATTGCAAGAGAAAAAATAAGGTAAATTTTATGGTGAGGCCGATGAGTATTGTTAAAAGAATTGGAGTGGTTTATAATTTTAGAGAGTAGTTAGTTAAAAGAGTGAATAAAAAATAGTATTTAAGAGAGGATTTAGAAGAGTATTGTTGGGATGCTCAAAGCAAGCTTGTCGTTTATGGTTGTTACCTTTCTATCTCTCCCTCATCACACAACTCGGTAAATTCTTAAGCGAGAACAAATTTTGTAAGAACGATAATAATAAAATTAAATTATTTTATAAAAATTAAATTTCATAATTTATTATAAAAATAAATAATTATTTATAATTTTATTTTATTTTCACCTAAAGTTGTCTCATAAAAGAATCACCTCAACTAGCCTCTCAATTATTCATTTTGTGTTTTCTTTTATCAATTTTCATGCTCAACTTTGTATGTTTTGTCGACAATAATGTTATTATTAATCAGCAAGATGTAATCACAAAGATTGTAAATTAAGACTCTGTTTATTTGGAGGAATTCATATTCAAAAAAAAATATTTTAAAAATTTTTCAATGTTTGTTATCAACAAAAAATAAATCAATAAAATTATAACTTCAAAATTAATAGAAAAATAATAATTATTTTTATTATATATTTTTTAAAAATATTTTCTTATTTCAAATATATAATTATAATTCTCTTTATATTTTTAAATATTTAATTATGAAATACCAAAAGATATGATTTGAAAAATAAAATTTAAAGATATAAAAATATCTTTTAAAGAAAATCATTTTTTTTCCAAATAAACGGAGCATAACTAAATATGAATAGTGAAAAGTCAGATTATATAATTGAGATGAGAACTTTGAAAATCAAGGAATAAAACCAAAAAGAGAGTTATTGGTGGGCGTTCTTCATCCCCATTTACCGACAAATTTAATTTTATTTCTAAGCATTTTTTGACAAATCACGAAAATTAAAAAATAATAATTAAATCAGTTGTAAGTATTTTTTTTTATGTTCTAAAAATATTTTTACAGAATAATATTTTAATATTTTAAAATAATTTTCACTTTATTTTTATATCTATTTTCTTAAAATATTTTCATAATAATTTTCTATTTTAATTTTTTTTACTTATTTGTTATGTAATTATACTCTAAATATACTATTTTTAATATGATTAGTTAAGACAAATCAATAATTACTTAATTCACATGTCTATTTTACGTAAATGAAATTATTGTTAAAATATTTATTTTATTGATGTATTTTAACTAATAGATTATTTTATATTTTTTGTATATTTTTAAATTATTAAATATTATAATCGGATATTTAAATAAATGCGAATATCTGCGGATAATTTTAATGTGATTTGAGACGGTACGAATAATGTATAAACATGCTCAAAGCAAATACAAGTAGTAATTTTTCTTAACAAATTCAAATTCGAGTAAGATAATTTTCATGCACCGATTATATTCTTAAAAATAACCAGTTATTAGAAGAAGAGTCTCTCTCAAATTACAATATTATTTTGAAGACAAAAATAAAAAATTAGCTTGTGAGAATTTTAGTGAAATTATAATAATTTTAGTGCACTTTATTGATTGGGATATATCGAATTGAGATGCCAAGAATTACATTAAAAAATACCATTTATGTATATTTTCTTCATCTACAAGTTGGTGAAGTGACCACTTGTGCTTGAGACAATAGAGAGTTCAATTAAATGGAAATGTTTTTTAGGATTAGGTTGAATATGGAAATGGTCCAAATTCAATTGAATGGTTAGTGAAATGATGGGTTGTTGTCAAAAACAAGAAACAAAGATGGGTGAATTGAATTGAAATGTGCAAGTTGTGTTATGTCACAAAGTTGTAGAGACCCTACACCATGCAAATTGAGAGACCAATGGATCTTTAATTTAAGGCCACCATAAACATTATATAGGCATCCATTCACACAAGGTTTCTTATATGAGAAATAGAGATGTAAAACGGATTGAAATCGTTGGTTTTGGCTCAGAATAATCGATTTATAGTTTTAAGGCTCATGAAATTAGAATTGGAATTGAAATCGTATCGTTATTTAGTCGGTTATGATTGTTTTATTCTTGTTCTAGTTTTGATTCGCCGTTTCTGATTCAATTTCTCAATTAAAAATGAATTAAATCTTTGGTTTTAAATTGAAACCAGAGATTCGCGGTTCATGGTTTCTAGAAACAAGAACCAGACCGTGAACTAGCCGGTTCCAGCGGTTCAATTCATGTTATGATTTGTCGATTCTTATTTGATTTTTACATATCTAGGAAAAACAGATAATAACAGAATTAAATTTTATAACATTATATAATAATCAATTTTATATTACAAAAATTAACTTTATTCTCTTATGTTCTTCAAAATTTATTCTCACCTAAAATTCATCCAACCCACAACTCTTGCCATTATTTTCATGTGATTCTTTATCAATACCAAAGGCTTCATAGTTTTTGGCTACAATCTTGTTTAGTCTCTCTTCCAAGGTGGAAACTGCTGGAAAGTGAAGTGACCTGGCTGGATACTTTAATGTGATCAAGATTTTTTTTTAAAATTTAATTCACTTCGTATTATAATAAATGATAGTATTAATATTAATTTAAACTCCAAATTCTAATATGATAAAAAATATTTTAATCAATTTATCTACGTTATAATTATTATCTTTAATAGTATGAAGATAATAAAATAAAAATTATTTAAAAAGGAAGGAGTATTATAACTATATTTATAAAATTTAGTGACACTATAGCATGAAAAGAATAATATAATTTATCAAAATACTAAAAATTGTTAATTAAGTTTCTAATTTTTGTGACTGACTAAAAAAGTTTCTTCTTTGTTTGCCTTCTTTTAGTTTGGAGTTGGCAGAAAGCAGTAATAAAGCTATCTTTTTTGTGATGTAGATATGAGAACCATGTTAACTCGTATATTTTTTTTTGTTGTTGGCGAAAAAGCTCTGTCGTGTTTTTTTGTTACAAAATTTTACCGCTGATGTCACAGACGAAGGGTATGCTTCGTCGTATTTGTTCTCAAAGTTATATGAAATTGCAAAAAAAAATATCAACCTTTCGATCTCATGTTTCTGAGTCTCGTGACCATCTTCATTTCTCATCAGAAATTTCCATCTTTTCCAGAGATAAAGAAAACAACCTTTACATCTAGTGGTGCAATATTATTTAAGCACACAGTTAAGCTATCAAATCGGTTCTGAATTAAAGGGCAACACAATTTCTGGTTTGTATGGTTAGTCACGTAAGGACGGGACAAGAAGAACGATCGCCCCTTTACGAGATATCCTTCGGAAACCATATCCACATGAGAATGTACCATAATCATCACCAATATTGTACCAAAAGAATGAATAAAACAAAGGTTAGTTGTTCTTATAATGAATTCAATTTATAAATGAAGTCAAAGCACTTGAATGAAAGTAATGGTTCTTTTGATATTGTATTTCTCAAAAATATTTCTTTGGATTTGCTTGAGGGATTAAATTTGGACATAATCCACTTCTAAAAAAGCATTTCATTGGAGAAGAATTGCCACTTATTAAATGTAAAATATAGGGAACAATTTTTTTTAAATAACATTTATTATAAAACGGAGGGATTATTAATCCAAATTAAATCTCTTTTTTCTCCGTGAATGGAAGAACATATGAGACGTTCCATACGGATAATTTTGTTATTTATTAAGGTGGTGTTTGTTAATTTTTGAAATAACTAATATGAGATGAAAAATTTCTTTTTAATTTTTTTAAATTGTTTATTAAAATATTTTACTCACACATAAAAAAAATCAAATAATTGCAAATTTTGCTTCTACAATATATGACTATCATGACATTGAACCAATATAAACATACCATGCAAGATATAATTGAAATAAGTACGCTCTTCGTCTCATATTTCATGTCGTTTAAAGTTTTACATGCAGATTAAGAACACAATTAATATGTCTTAATACCCTTTTACTTAAACATATCAAAAGAATTTGTAAATTAAATTTGTATTAAAATTTAAAATTAATAAGAATAATATTACAATAAAATAGTGATAAAAACTTTCATGAACAAACATAGTTTGATAGTATCACAAGAAACAATCAATTTTAAAAAAAATAGAAGAGAAAATTTAACAAAAAGTTTATACCTTAGTTTTATGCTGACAATACAAAAAATTAAAAATCCAATGTTGATAATTATAATGCCAATTTTCCGATCCAAAGAAAACACTAATCGAGTGTTCATAAATTACAACTTAATTTTAGGCAGAAGATAATATATTAATGCCTAAAATTAGGTTGCCATTTAAGACATGTGTAACCTAAAATAATGGTCAAGCTTTTACAAATTCACTACATTGGATGTTCATTCTCCCAACAAAAAACCTACTTCTTTCCTCTAAAAAA
>CANYCX011238498.1:0-11263 GCA_948193385.1 Breynia disticha f. nivosa
TATCTTGTCCCTCGGCATCCCCGAATGCCAGACAATTCATTTTCACACAGATCTCAAATTCAGCACACAACTATCGATTATAATCTAGCACACAGCTTTATCAAACTCTGGCACACAGCACAATATGATCACACAGATCAAACAATAAGCACACAGCATAATACGATCATTCAATATTGCTCACACAGCAAAATATGAACCACACAGGTTCAACAATAGTAATCTCAATCATACATATACGAATATAATGTATGAAGTGCAATGAAATGCAATTTCACATAGAATGACCCAGGTATTATCCACTATCGCACACAGCAGTGGAAATCATCCTCTATCGCATACAGCAGAGGAATGAGCAATAAGGACTAGATCACACAGCAAGTACAAAGCTCATAATGTGGCCAAGATCACACAGCAAGTCCATTATCTGAACCAGATCACACAGCAAGTTAAGAATACAATGGCCACACAGGCTCGTGTCACACAAACATGTGTAGATGAATGACATTCAAATAAGCACACAACAGTAGAATGACATTCACGTCGCACACAGCCCAACATTTCGTAAAGCACACAGCACAGCTAAAACATTTAATATCGACTCACACAAAGCAAATTCGACAATACCACACAAGGATAAATCAATCAATAACTCGTACAAAACAAATGCCACAAAGGTATAACATATCAAACAATACATACCACATAGGTAAATCAAGCAAACATTTCACGTTCACTAAGGTTCATCTAGCAACTCAGTAATCCATTATTAGCATCTTTGCTATACTTTGCTTAATCAAAGTAATTCTAAATAGATTACGATTCAATTTAGTAAGCGTAAAAACACTTACACGTAAGCCCCGAATACTTACCTTGAAAACAAGAAAACAATAGCCAAACACTGGCTCAACAGTCTCCCAGCTGTCGTACAAATCCTCCAGTACGAAATCAATCATATACAATTCATTATTAACCAATTCAAGCATTGATTCTAACTTTATAATCATTAAAACATCATTTTTAATCATAAGTTAACCATATGTCAACTTAAAATAAACCTTTGGTTTATACTTGTTTTCCCTCACTTTTCTTACATAAAAAATTTCTAACAACACCTTAACCTCATTTCCCACTTCTTAACGTTATAATTCAACAAATTCCAGCAGTTCAACATAACAATATATCCAAATATTCCAGGAAAACATATCTTAAACCTTAAATCAATCATATGTATACCATCCTACCTCTTACCTTGTCAATTAAGGATGAAAATAAGAAAAGAACCAACCAAAATCAATTCCCCTGCTAAAACCCTTCTTCTCCCAGCCTTCTCTGAAAATTTTCTCTGCAGAAAAAGGATTTGGAAAGTATAGAAATGATTTTTCAGTTGATCGATCAAAACATATATTTTTTCAAGCTGACAGCTAACTACGCGTGGTGGCAGGGAAGCACGCAGTGTGGCAGCGACCACGCGTACTTTGCTGTCCACTGCGCGTTCTCCCTAATTTCCAGATTTTCTGATTTTCGTCGATCGTTTTGCGTCAACCTTCGATCAACCTTTCGTATATCTTTATATATTAACATTTAAACATATATTTATCGTCATTTTACGACGAAAAATATCCAGAACGTTACAAATAGGCTGATAAGGCCTTTACAACCCAAATAAAAATAGGCCTATGAATGCACCATGCAGTCCATTCATCACATACACGTTTTTTCTAACGCACAACTGGGCCCAAGGCCCAAATGCTTAAACCAGATGAAATGCAACCCTAATCATGACAAATCTGATTTTAAGTTTTAAAGCCAATCCGTTAAGAGAAATGAATGTACTAAAGGAACTTGAAATGAATATACAAAATAGAATAGAGACCCCTTTGGGCTCCTTGAGTTAACCAAGTGATGGGCTTGGGCCAAGCCCAAAATCATTCATTGAATTAATGTACTCAAGCCCACAAGAACAAATGTCAAATTATTTTGTGCCAAAAATAATAATGACTCAATTTTCTTTTATATTTTACACAAATATCAAACAAGTGTAAAACTATGTGAATGCATTAATTCATATACGAACATTTTGGTCCCTAAATTTTTCAAAAATTCACTTTAGGTCTTTTTAAACTCCTAAGAATTAAACTAGTCCAACTAATTCTTTAATTCTTTCTAAAAACACCTAGTTTTACAATTTTATTAATTTAGGCCAAAAATTAATTGTGAACAGTACATGTGAACAGTAAAATCTAATTCCCAAATTCACATTTTTATGGTATTCAACCCCTCCTTAATTCATAAAATCAATTTTAGGCATAGTTGACTAAAACTATCTCAAAATAGTCATTAAGCATCACATGTTTGACCTAGTTTTGTATTTTATGAATTAAACAGAATACTAAAAAAGTGAACAGTAATTTTTAGGATTAAAATCAACATTAAACCTGCTGTTTTAAGCCAAAATAAACCTTTATTTACTGACCATCACGTTCAGCCCCAATTTTAATCAAACAAGCTTACCGATTGTTCAAATATACATTAATCGATTATGAAGACCGCTCTGATACCACTGTTGGGTTTCCTAATGTGTTCTAAGTCTAATGGCAGTAGAAAAACACATCAAGCACGTCAAGAACAGCCCAAGAACACATGAAAACCAAGACTAATACATATGTTTACAATCAGAATACAACACGACGATATAAAAATCTAAACTTGAAAGGAAAAGACTCACATTTGGTTTTCTCCTTCAAAACCGTATGGATTCTTAGCCAAGAACAAGAACTACCATTTCAAAATACTTCGAAAGGACCTTTGTGACACCAATATAGAACCCTAGAAGTGGTTCCTCTACAACAGTAACACACAGATTATGCAGAAATGTGTACTAGCCAAAGGGAAAGACGTATCACCTGTTCTTGGTCAATTCGGATGAGAAAACGATAAAATAAAAGGCACCACGTTGATTAACACTAATAACCAGCCCTAAATGTCACTACTCTCTTTTGAAACACCCAAAAATTTTCTCTCAAATTTAGGTGGACCCTCATGGCTTAGGATGGTGTATGAAGGGGACGACTAGAATGAATGAACAGACTAGGGTTTTCATCTTTTTAAAGACAAGTGTTTTTGTTTTTCAAAACACTTAACAATCCTAATTCCATTAGGACTATGTTAAGTCTTTTATTAAAATAAAAACCTCTTAAACCACCCTCCTTTGTCATGATTAGAATGTGAATAATTAAAAGATTTTATTTTTATAATTTATCCCGAATTAATCATGTCTTAATTTAAGATATGCTTCCTAAATTTTCTCTTTCTTATTTCTTACATACTTTTCACTTAAGACATCATATTCAATAAATAATCTTTGTCTTAAAATCATGTAAGAAATATTATTTCTCAACCATATTGGGCCTAATTGCCAAAATTGGCCCATATGCTCGATCCGGCTTATTAGCCGGATTTTGACCTAAGGTGAAATACTGAAATTACCCTTTTAGGTTTTCTGTCATCCATGTGCGTTATGTAGGACTATTTAATAAAAGCAATGAGTGTAATAACTCGTAAATCATAGGCGGTCTATAGTAAGGCACTATGATCACCCTAAATTAAATAGTTGACGAGCAGTGTCAATAGCCCTACTATAATTCAAATAAATCCCCTGACCTCGATATCCAGATTAGTTTAACGCATGTCACTAACACCCTTATTTAGTACTTAATCACTTTTCTTGATCTCTATGTCAAAATTGATAAGTTCGAATAAATGACTTCATCATTTCATTCGGGTGCGGTCACACTCTTTCCAATATTGTCTATCAAGTGGCCAGTGATATCTACTCTCATTAAGAGGGTTAATCCCTTCACTTCACTCCTTTTCTTACTTATGATTCGTAGCATACCCAATCATACCCATGCTTGCCAATCTTTTATGGTCACGTTAGGCGTATGTCAAAGTACACTAAAAATCACAACAAGAGACACAGTGATTTTCAATCTAAGGATAATATTTGACATTGTAAATAGTGATCGCTCTCCAAGTACAATGCTCTACATTATAGCTATGCACTTTGGTAGATATCCCAAATATCTATGACCCGTAGAAAATGATCATCTACAAAGTCCCTATAGAAACAAATGACTAAGGATTTAGAATATTAATCTCACAACTTCCAGGTTCTACTCTCAAGGTCCTCAACCTTGATGCATTAAGTGCTTAATTAACATTCTTGGATATTTTAACAAACATATATCACAGGTCAATACATGAAGTGATAAAATAATGCCTCATAATTTTATTAATCAATAATAAAAGTTACAAACAATGTATTGGGCTAGGGCTTACACTAACATCTATATGGACAGGTAAGTGACGAGAAGGGACATACGCTTACTGAGTTTTGTACTCATATTTTCTGTGGTTGTGTTTATGTGTACAGACTAGGGAGGCTACTGCGTAGACCGTCCACACTCTACGATCATTTGGAGATTCTTGAGGACTATCGCTGAGAGGTCTGGGAATTCATCTACAAACTTTGATATGATTTTAAAAGAATTTGATGTACAAACAAATTACTATTCATATTGTTTTCAAAAATACTGTGTAAGGCCACTATCCCAAGATATAAATGTTTTTGCTAGGTTTTATAAACCAATGATCAATGATCTTGTTTTCCTTAAAATTGATGCTCATAGATTTTCTATAAGATAGTGTCTACATGTAGCATTAAGTCCTACAATGTGTTGGTATTCTAAACATAATTGGTAAAATAAAAAAGATAAATAAGATAGCGCAAAAAATGGTAAATAAGCTACGAGTTAATGGAACGATGTTTGGAATTTTTAGCGTCACACCATCATTCAAGTGCATTATCATAATATACAACGTAATCTCACACTTTTTTTGCACACATTATATGATTCATTTTTGCCATCAATCCACATACATTGTGCTTGCATTCTCAATTAATTCATAGCATTTTACATAATTCATTATGCATTCCTCATCTTTTATCACTAGGCCATGATATCACAATTCCTACAATTCATATAAGCAGAATCATATCAACCAAGTCCAATTATGACACATTTTTTGCTACAATTTCAAAACGAATGTAACAATTATCATGTATGCCTAACCATACAGATGTAAGACATACAAAGGTAAGTGTTGTTAGCACTTACCTCGAAATCTGCAAAGTCGGGCTCGTGGCTCAACTTTGATCTAGGTTTTGCAAATCACATCCTATTACACAATTATCATACAATGATATGAATAAACTATTCCACACATCAATTAAGTCAATTAAGATTCTAATTAGGCAAACCCCAAATTTTCCTCTCCTTAACCAAATTCCCTCATACCTCATATTTCTGTTCTATTTTTTATTTAACCATCATAAATTATCCACATTGTTTCTACCAATCCTATTTCAACTAAAACTCATCATTTATCACCTAATTCATCATTTCTAAACAAATTCACAAAATCCCAACTACCCTAACTCATATTTTATCTAAACCCAAGTACACTAGAACCTTAGCTTAGCCTTTTAGATCCCAATTCACAAGCAAAATCCCATTTCCTTCTTGCCTGCAATCACTATCACAACTAGTAATGTTCCAACTATGTTTTAGGTAAGTTTCAGAGAAATTCATGTAAAAGGGATTGTAACACCCCAAATTTTTATTTAATTAAAATTTAAAATAAAATGCATAAGAAAATGAGGGAAAATTTTTTGTGATTTATGTTAGGTAAATAATTAAGTGGAAGAGTTGAGATTTGTTTTAAATTGAGAATTTAGGAAATTGGGAAGAATTATAATTTTTGGAATTAAGAATTCAGGACTGAAGTGGACTGAGTTAGAAAGAAGGTTACGAGGTGAATAGTGGACCAAGCCCAACCATTTAATCACCAAAACCCTTTTTGTTTCCTCCTTCCCTCACCACTCAAACGACACTTCTTATTCTTTTTCCCTTCACCAAACATTCTCTTCCACCAACACTCTCCATAAAAAATCTGAGGTTAGAGACGTTCTGAAAATTGATTCTTGGAGTGAATCAAGGTAAGATCCTTCATTCCGTTTCTATTCCCGTTTTCCCCCAAAATCCTAATTTTTAACAACCATAACTCTCCCAATATAACTCCAAATCGAGAAAATGATGGCTTATTGGAAAGCTTGAGATGTATACTACCGATTATTAACTATCTTTGATGTTGAATCATTGATTAGGAATACTAAATCATTGAGAGAAAGAGGACCCTATATGGTGAAGAGTTGAGATTTTGTGAAACCAGAGTTTCTCCCATGTTTCATCACTTTGGTATTCATTCAATGTGTACTAAGAGTGTTTTAAGTGTTGGACTGGTTCGGTAGTATAATGTGGGAGAGATTGAAGAGGTGTTAGGGAAATTAGTTAGGTTTGGAAGAGGGAAATGTGAACTAGGATGGATAGAGTGTTTTGGAAGTTAAGGATCATTAAATTATATCTAAATGAACTTTTTTAGAGCATTAATGGTGGTTGGTGTAAAAGGAAATTAAATGTGGTGGTTGGTGTAAAAGGAAATTAAATGTGGTAGTTGGGTTAGTTGATTAAGGAGAAGGTGTTTTGAGGAGAGAGGAAGAGTGAAAGGGAGAGTAACTAAAACAAATGTAATGAAGGCATTTATAAACATTTTTCCATTTATTGATTCATAATTATATGAATATAAGTTTATGTGAATTTATGATGTTAATATTAGGGAATTCGAATCGCGGTGAAGGAGGGGCCCAAGTAAGCCACTAGGTGTTTTGAAGGCTAAGTTGCATGAGCACAATTTTCCTTTTGTCTGTATGTTGTTGGGTGTGAGATTATGGTTGAAATGGAAACTATAGTTTGATTGCTATGGTTGGTTTGAGTTGACGATGAGTGAATGTAATTGAAGCATTTGTGATATGCTTATTGTATTGAATTTAAAATGTAACATTGATGTGTTTGTGTGGGTTCTAAAAACGTCATTGATGTGCTTGTGGGAGTCTTTGAATGTGATTTTGATGAAGGCATGAAATGTCTAATGTTTGAATGGATGATTGTTATGCCTATGTTGGACATGCTTGGAATGAAGGTTGATTGTGTTGTAATTGAGATTGTTTGATGATTGAACTTGACATTTGATTATAAAGTATGACATGATTGGATTATGAATGCATGGCTTGGTTGCATGGTTTACGCACACAACATTCATGCATCTGGGGCTCACAGGTGGGCAACTAATATAAAATAAAGGGCTCATAAGTGATCAAGTGTCTATTGGCACTAAAATGAATAAAAGGGCTCATAAGTGAGCAAGATAAGGGAGTGGTTATGGGCTCCTAGAGGAGCAAATTACGGGTAGTATATAACAAATGCTACACTGGGGCACAGGTGGTAAAATGCTCGGGACGCATAAGTGTGTACCAGTGTGCCAAAATTCTGGGCACTTAGTATGCAAATTATAGGCTCTTAGTGCACAAAATTATATGGATCCATTTATCTTATAACCGATACTCTTGGGCCTACGAGGCCCATTTGTAAATGTCAATTTGGGCACAAGGGTGCAAATTAAAATTTAATTTGGGATCATTGGTGATCATGCTAAGGAATGGATTAAATGACATGCATTCTCATTTCATCATGTTGCATAACTGTCTATTGAGAGGCATGATGAAGCTTGTTGTTTTCAGATTTGGTTAAGATCGTGTGAGTTGGCTGTTGGGTAAATGAATGAAGGAATCGCATGGGTATGTATATGTATGAGTCCTTCCGGTGCTGTATCATTGATGTTTAAATGTGTTGCTATTATATACAAACTCCGTTGTGATATTGGATGATGATGGTTGAATAGTTAAAGATAGAATGTTTTGTTTGTTTGAGGAGGTCAATGGCATGAATATGTTTAATTATAGATGTGGGTAATGTGCTAAGAATTGAGTTGTGAATATTTGAGCCTTAGTGTGAAATGTGAATTATGTTATAAGTTGCTGGTGTGTATAAATACTTGATAATTGCTTGTGAAAACTTAACATTGATTAACTTGGTGTATGTGGATGCTGAAGGCATGGGTTCCAACCAGTCATGTTCATGAATGACCTCAGTCATGTTCGTGAATGACCTTAGTCATGTTTGTGACAGACCTCAGTCACGTTCGTGACTATCAATCTGGAGTAAAAACTTGACTAAGACATTCAATCACGTTCATGACTGTCCTTAGTCACGTTCGTGACTGCCTTTTGGAATAAGAAATATGACTGTCAATCACTGTCACATTTGTGACTTCCCTCAGTCACGTTTGTGACTGGTGATCTGAAGTGGCTGCAACCTCAGTCACATTCATGACTGCCTCTAGTCACGTTCATGACTGGTACTCTAGAAGGAAGAAGTCGGCTGCCAATCAGTCACGTTCGTGACTCTTTCTAGTCACGTTTGTGACTAGCATTCAGTCCATGTTTGATTGAAGTTGTGGATCACGTTTGCGATCACCTTGGATCACGTTTGTGACCTCTAAGCTGATTATATAGTGGCTGGAATTATGAGTCACGTTTGTGACTAAATTAGGTCACGTTCATGACTCCATAATGGTTGTCTAATCTAGGTGAATCAAACCACGAATGGAGCACAAACTTGGTACAAATAGATTCACATATGGTTAAAGATATTTTCCAAATTAAGTTCCACTGGCCAAGTTGCATCCTTCATTCGTGAATCATACAAACCACTAACGTGACTTGCAAATTGCCATTAACGTAAATTCTTATGAATTGTCAAATTATATGATCAAGAATGTAGAACTATGAAGAGTGTACGTATGATTGTTTGTATGCAGATATATCGGCTTTAATTTAATAATATTGAAATGTAGAAAGACTATCAATATTGTATAGCCTATATGAATGGTTGTGTGTGAAAGAATGCTATGGGAAAATTGTTAATATCGATAATGTTGCTTATTGAGTTTCACAACTCGTGCGTTTTATGCCTGGCATATTGGTAGGGTCTTGAGGGATTACAACATAGGTGTGTTAGATTATTTTGCTTACTCCGACTCAGACTAGGAGAACTGAAGGACCAAGGTGGGCCGTGCAATAAAGTTTGACTTGAACTCATGTCATATACATATATTGAACATTTACAGGTGCATACATTCATTTTGCCGGATTATATTCGAAACGGGGTCTAATTGATTTCTTTTATAACCCTTGTTTGTTTTGTAAACATTATATATTTTGTATTATTCCCTCTTGTAAAAATCTCGTATAGTTTTACCCATTAATGAAATTTGTATGTTTTAAATTGAAAGGGGCACAAAAGAATCTCTTCTTCGAATGTTTTAATTACAAATTGTTATTTTCAAAAATTTATGATTTCCAAATCCGAGTACCACTCGAGAGGAATAAGTATATGACAATAAATGGTAGTCAAATTTGGGGGTCACAAAGATTGTTTCACTCGTTTTTTATTTTGTTTTAACAACGGGGACACCCGTCAGCACGCCCGTGTCAATGGTCGTGCTCTGTATTTTTGGCATGAGTTCATCACGTCTCGTGCTCCAGCTCATGCTGATCATTTCCAATAGGCATGAGCACGCCCCGTGGCATGCCCGTACTCATATGTGGTTTTCTACCTTTTACTCAGTTTCCTTCCAATTTAATTCTGTCTTAATCCTATTTTTTTATATTTATTAATTCTAACATTTTTTGAATACATTCCTTTAGTATCTACATGTTCATTTATTATTGAGGCTTCAGTTGAGAGGATCTGGGACAAAGTAGAGCCTTTAGGCTATGTCATAGGTGTCTTAATGCTAGCAGAGGGAATTATTATGGTGAGGCATACTGTTAGAGATTACGTGCTAAGAATTGGGGAGTTGTAGTACGTAACAAACTTAGTAGTACTGCCAATGAGCGAGTTCAAGATTATCTTAAGCATAGACTGGTTGTCTAGAAACAAAGTGTAGTGGATTATTACATAAAGAAGGTGGCAATAGAATTGGAAAGTACAAGAAAGATATTATTGGCGGTCAGCAAAAGGTTATACCTTCTTGCTTGGTCTTCACAGTGATGGTAGCCCATCTCATAAGGGAAGGATGTGAAGTATACTTGGCATGTCTAATGGATTTAGGTAAAGCGAGGGTGGAGATAAACAATGTGGAGGTTGTGCGCAGTTTTTAGAGGTGTTTCTGGATGAGTTACTGGGATTACCACCACCAAGAGAGGTGGACTTTAATATTAAGATGGTACCCAGAGCAACATCTGTGTCTATGGTACCGTATAGGATGGTGATAATGGAGTTACAAGAGTTAAAGAGGTAGCTAGAAGAACTCTTAGAAAAAGGGTTCATCTGACTAAGTGTGTCATCATGGTGCACACCAGTGTTATTTGTGAAAAGAAGGATAGGAGCTTATGGTTATGTATTGACTATCGACAGTTGAAAAGGTGACGGTAAAGAACAAGTGTCCTCTACCCAGGATTGATGATTTTATCAATCAGTTGAGGGAAGCTACAATGTTCTCTAAAATAGATTTATGTACGGGGTATTAGCAGTTGAGAGTGCAGGAGAATTCTATTCCTAAGACGATGTTTAGAACCTAATATGGACACTTTGAGTACACGATAATGTCATTCGGGTTGACCAACACACCAACAACATTTATGGCCCTAAGGTACAAGATGTTTCAACTTTACTTGGACTGATATGTAACGGTATTTATTGACGATGTGTTAGTGTATTCAAAGAACCAGAAGGAACATAAGGAGCATCTTAGGGAGTTATTATAACTATTAAAGGAGAAGTGATTTTATGCGAAGTTTGATAAGTTCGAGTTCTGGATGAAGGAGGTGGTGTTCCCAAGCCATGTAATATCGTAAAGGGGAGTACAACCGGACCCAAGTAAGATTAAGACAATATAAGAGTAGGAAGCTCCTAAAATGTAATGGAGGTATGTAGCTTCTTAGGCTTAGAAGGGTATTATCGGAGATTCATACCAGTTTTTTCAGGCTTACAAAGCCAATGACGAGATTGTTGAAGAAGAATGTACCATTTATATGAAGTGAGAGGTGCTGAGAGAGTTTCTAAGAACTAAAGAAGAGAGTTTCCAAGAACTAAAGAAGAAATTAGTAGAGGCTTCAGTGTTAGTGTTATTGCACCAACACTTTAGAGTTGTAGCTATCATCCATGCTTTGAATGTGTAGAGGTATTACTTGTATGGTGAGACTTTCCAAGTCTTTACCAATCATAAGAGTTTGAAGTAT
>CANYCX011238663.1:0-10533 GCA_948193385.1 Breynia disticha f. nivosa
ATTGATTTGAAAATTTGGAGGAGAAAAACAAGTGAACCTGAGGAGGCATCTCTGTATAAGTATTTGTTTAAGATCGTACAATGTTATCAACCAAATCCTATCTGTCTATTCTGCTGCAAACCCAACAGAATATAAATAAAAAAAATTGGACAAACACGTACACATCTTTTTGTTTCCATTCCTTGTTGTGTTTTTCCAGTTTAGCTCAGACCCAAAACTTACATGATTAGCAGCATTCTTCAATTTCCATTCAACCTTCAGCAAGCAGTCTCTCAGTTCTCTGTATGATGATTCGGTTTCTTTAGCTGTCTTCGGTTATGACCATGTTCCTGTGAAGTTACATCAAGAAAGTAATTATATTAGACTGTCAATAATCATAATTCGTGTTTATATCAAGTGGAATGGAGAACTCAACTCTGTTGTGGTGGGACAGGACTACAGCTTCGATCTACATTGTGTGGATCACAGAGCTTTCCGAGGTCTCTTAACCGATTAAGTTCTGGAACTATAACGTCAGCAAGATGCGGTCTGTCATTCTTTCGTAATTCTGCACACTTCAATGCTAATTTGGCATAAGATAGTGCCTCCTCAAGAGGCCAATCCATTATGGAATGATCGAGCATTTCTGCAAAATTCCCTCTTTCGATGGCTTTGGCTACTTGATGGGCAAGTCCCATTGGAGGCTTGGCAGTAATGATTTGAAGCAACATTATGCCCAAAGAGTATATGTCTGATCTTGTAGTCAACTTGCCTGTTTGTTGATACTCAGGATCTATGTAACAGAATGTGCCTGCAGCCGAGGTCAAGCGATATTGTGTAACACTATGAGCTACAGAAGATGGCACTAACCGTGCAAGGCCGACGTCGCTGATCTTACTGACATAATTACGGTCAAGAAGAATGTTAGCCGGCTTAAGATCTCTATGGACAAGGGGCTCTGGCTTTCCTTGGTGGAGGAATAGAAGAGCAGTTGCAATCTCAGCACTTATTCTGAATCTTGTCATCCAAGAAAGTGGGGGAGTATTATCTCTTTGGAGAAGCCTGTCTTCTAAACTTCCATTTTCCAAGTGTTCATATACCAAGGATCCATATTCAGGGCATGCACCAAGAAGAAGAACCATGTTTGGATGTCTAATGTTGCAGAGAACCTCAACCTCCTGTAGAAACTGCTTCTTCCCTTGTGCAGCATCAGCTCTCAAAACTTTTATAGCTACAGGAGTATGATCAATTGTTCCTTTATATACAAGTCCATATCCACCTTCACCAATTTTATTTGCTTCAGCAAATCTGTCGGTGGCTAATTCAATTTCTTCGAAGTCATATTTTCTATACCTCAAGTCATTGTTTACCAAAGCATCCAAAGCACGAGTCTTCTCTTCTGCCTCGCGTTTTGCTTTCATCTCTGCATATATTCTTTTTTGTAATTCTGTCTCTGCAATCTTTTGTGCTTGCTCTGCAGCTTCAATAGCAGCTCTGCACTTGGCCTTTTCGACCTCCGCAATCGCAAGAGCTGCCTCTTCGGCAAGTCTGGCTTCTTCAAATTTGCGAATCTCCTCTACTTTCCATTGATGCAGCTGATTTGCCTGGATCAAGAACATTAACATCAGGATTAAAGATTTTATCGTAACATTATACACCAATCACTGGTATTTACTTGTCCATTTTGAATGTTACAGAGAGTTGCAACTTTTTTTTTTGAACAATAGCACCCTTCTCACTACTTAAGAAGTTTCTTGTAAATATCATTTTGAAGAGAAAAAATTATTAGGAAATGAATATTTAATTTTACAGTGTGTTTCGACTAATATTGTAGATATTTCTGATAAAATTCCATATTGGATTAAGAACATTAACATCAGAATAAAGTCTGATGCACCTTCTTCTTTGCTGATAATGCTTCCTTGCAAGCTGTGCTGTACATGTCCATTGTCTGCTTAAGTTCAAGCTTAAGTCTTCTCATTTCGGCTTCCATTTCTCGCTGCAGTACACCATTTACTCATGAGATAAACATATAGTAACATTTGCAAATGAAACAGTTGGCATATTGAAAATAGACTTAGCCAGTCAAAACAAAAGCTTGATGCATAAACAAGACCAATATGTGCATACCACAGACTGTGCCGAATTTTCCGGAGGAGAGTTTCCAGGAGAAATAGAGAAGTCTAGATTTTGAGATGAAATGTCCACAGAAAGCGTCCCAAGAATATCATTATCGTCAGAGTTAGATTCACGGGCATTGGAGGGTCTCAGAGCAGGCAGATGTAAGTCAATACCATCTATAGAGAGTTTGGACGGAGATTGTCTGTCCATTTCAAGTTGAGGTCCTCTAATGTTATCAATATTGATCTTTCCCAAAGAAACTCTGCCCGAACTTCTAAAATCTCCTTTTCCCGACAGTCCTCTAATTTAATCAACATCATACAAGAACAAGACTAAGCATCGCATAACTAGCAGAGTTTGCAGCAACAGAGAAAATAAATTTCAGAGTATTTTTCCAACCTGTGAGAGTCCTCGTTTTCTAACTGGTCATGAGGACTAAGAGGCGGAATCATTTGCTGAGAAGGTGCCTTTGGCGGAGCAGCAGTATTGGACACCTGTCTTGGAGCAGTTCGTACAGATGCGATTTTACCTTTACAAATTACACTAACAGAACAAAAATCTGGGGCAGATTTTAGAATAGTCGTTGGAACATCTTGGTGTTTTAACCTTCTGCAAACCAAATTTTACATCACAATATCAAGTGCTCATAAAAAAATATAACATGATGACTTGCTCAATGCTTTAAAATTATAGAGAAATAATCCAACCTTGTGAGAGCATTTCTCGTTGATGCACCAAGAACAATACTTCCAATAAGGTTCTTGCTGATGAAATCCAAAATTGCCCGACTCACATCAATATCATCAAGAACAAACTCCTTTACTGAAACCTGAATTTTCCATTAAATCTTCACAAATTAACAAACAATTTGCAGTTTTCCTCTGTAAACATTATCAAATTGACAAATTAGGTACCCCTTTTCGAGCACAAAATGCACGGATTGGAGTAAAAAGCTGTTCCATTTCCTCAACATCATTATGGTCATGACCATTGGAAACCTCTGCAAGAATCTCAAAACAACACAACAAATAAGACCAACAACAAACCCTACCCATGTTTCAGCACTATTCACTACAAAAATATGCTGATATAGCGACCAAAACAAAAATAATGAAACAAAACAAAAATTAATAAAAATGAGAGAGGGTACCTACGATATTGATGGTTCTTGTGTTTGACGTGAAGAACAACAAGAAGTGATGAATTGGTGCTGGCAAGACGTTCAGTGGCCCATCGTATCGCATGCTGGCTGTTCTTGTCCTTATCTACCGCCACTGCAGTGGCATTCATGATCGTTAACAAATCTTCATTTTGAACCGAATGAGGAGCCATGCATGCAATGTTAAGTTATCAAAAATTATTATTGCACTGAAAAGGGTGTTGATGGCTTATGAGTTACAAAGAAACTGGTGGGAATAACACCACCATCACCGCCCTGAATTTCCAGAACCAGTGGTTTGAATATTAACAAAGTTGATGAAAACAAAAAGAAGGTAACAATGGAGACCAAGATGAAGCTAAGAATTAGCTTTTTCTTCTCTCTCTGTTTTTTCCTAGGTGGCATTGCAGTTCCATGTAAACCCACCAAAGATAGAACAAGATTGTAACCAACTTAACTTGTCTGTGGCTCATCTCTCATCCATTCATTTCTTTAGGCTGTTTTCTAGCTTATCTAGTTATCATTCTTCATGTCTCTCTCTCTTTCTCTTTCTCTTTTCTTTATAATTAGTAAACAGTTATTAATTTATAATTTAATTTGTTCTTACTTGGAATAGATAGGATAGGTTGTGATTTATTAACACTAATTATGGAGATCTTTAGTGAATTTTGTTGGATTGTTACAGTCATGAGACCAATTTTTATAAATAATGTAAATCCAACGTTGCTCATTCCACAGTGCTCAAATGAAGGGGCTATTCAATAATTATATGTTGGGATAAGGTTCATTTTAAGGCTCAAGGTTTGGAGTAGAGATGACAACGGGGACGGGGATCTCTGGGGACCCCATTTCCCGTCTCCGTTCCCGAAATTCGGTACCCAAACCCATCTCCGACCCGTCCCTGTCGGGGATGGTATTTTGGGTACCATCCCCGTCCCCGTCGGGGGTATCGGGGATCCCAGCGGGTATCCCCGATACTCGCTTTAATACTAAAATTTAATTTTTTGAAACAATATATATATATAATTTAATTTTAATAATTAGAATACAATATTTTTTTAAAAAAATAATTATATATATATATACACACATATATATAAAAATAATATTAATAATATATATATAATATAAATATATAATTAACGGGTATGGATACGGGTATTACCTGACGGGGACGGGGATTCCCCGACGGGGACGGGGACGGGGGGATGGAAGGATTACCATCCCCGCCCCCGTCCCCGATTTTTCCAATCGAGGAATCCCCGTCCCCATACCCGGTCAAACCGGGGATTCCCCGGTCAAAACGGGGACGGGGAACGGGTTCCCCACCGGTTCCGGGTTTAATTGTCATCCCTAGTTTGGAGTAAAGTACTTATGTGTTCCTATTCTTTTTTACAGCTCAAATTAGTGCCCAACGTTTCTGCCGTAACACAAAAATGGGTCGCCGTTTGTGGGCTCATTAACGGAAGCTGATGTGGCATAACGGCGTTCACACGTGGCCCGTTTAAAGAAATCTTCAGAGGTAAAACAACCACGTTTTAGTTAAGATATCTGAATTAAAGGGTAAATTTGTAAGTGTAGAAAATAGAAAAAAATGTACAAGTGTTCAACATTTCAACTCTCTTCACAGAACCCATTTTCTTCCTCCAAAAAAAACCTCACTTGTCGAAGAAGATGCCAATTCTATGTAGATAAATTGCAAGAAAAGTGGATTGAAACAAAGTGAAACACTTGGTTTGTTTTATCATCAAAGCCTTTACTTAGTTCAGGTAACAGTTATTTTATTTTTATATTGATGATTTGGGTTTTCAGAAAAAGAGCATTGGTTTGTCTCTGATGAGTGTTGAGTTAATTGGGCATTGTAGTTTATTCTTATTTCTTGGCTTGATTGAGTCATATACAATGTGTAAGGTGTCTATGTATGTAATGTAGGGTTTTAGAATGTGTAAAATCTGCAGTGTATTATGTTCTTAAAGATAAAAAAATGGTTTTGTAGGATGTCTAAGGTGGAGGTACATTATCATTATGGGGGTACTTGGATGTTAAAACCTGCAATGTATTATGTTGGTGATGATGTAGTGATTCAACAAAACTGTGATCTACATCTTGTTTGCATGCAAGACCTAGAAGAAAAATTGTGTACTTTCAATGGGAAGACAATTTTGAAGAGCATGTACTACTATTTTCAAGGGAAAAATTGTCATGAACACTTGAGGAAATTGAAATGTGATGATGATGTTAGAACAATGCAGCAAGATATTGGGAAGAGGAATGTTAAAGAGTTGCATTTGTTTGGGAGTTTTGGCAAAGACTATGAAATCTTAGATTTCAATGAAGGAGGCAGTAAGTTTAATGAAAGTGAATGTATTGGTGCAAGACCATTGCCGAGAGTTGAAATTGCTTTGGAGAGAGCTTCTAAGAGACAAAAATTTAAAGATTCTATGGTTCATTTGCCGAGAGTTGGTCAACAACAGATATGCTCCCAATGCAAGAAGGCTGGTCATAATTCAAGAAAATGTCCCGAGGTAAATTTTCAATGATTTAGATGTCGTTTATTTTATCAAAAAATAATTACAATATCACTCTATAATTTTTTTGTTGCAGCCTATTGTGTACAAAAAACCTATGTGTTTAACTCCACCATCACTAACCAATGAAACAAGCAAAGATGATGTTCCTGGCAGCTCTCAAACACCTTCAACAGTGGCTGAAGATGAAATTATTATGGTGGATTTGTCACAACTCTTTACGACTAACAACACAAACAAAACAGAGGCTTCATTAATTGAAAATGAAGATCCAATAATCACACATGAAGAAAGCTCAATGGCCACACAAGCCTCACAAACTTGTGTAGCTACAAATCCAAGGAAATCACATTTAGGCAAACTGACAGAGGATGTGGAGTCATTTTTGGAGATGATGGTTCAATTAATTTTCTCGTAAGTACTTTGTCTTTATTTGATTCAATAAATTTTTTTTGTTATTATAATTCAATGTTAAAATACAGTCAGGAAAAAAAAGGCAAGATAACAATTACAACATGAACAACCAAGATCTGACAGGAAAATCGTTGCCCATACCTGATGAGATGGAGTACAGATTCAATTTGATTGAAAAATATGCTGTAGATGTTGATGGATCTAGGAAAATAATGCAGAGAAATGTTGATAATTTTGAAGTGATTACACCTTCAGAGCTTCCATTCAAGTACTATGGTTTGAAGTGGAATGGAGGCGATGCCATCACAACTGGACAGCTGCAAAACAAGAGCAATATTAAGACAGGTAAGCTCACTTGCAAAGATAAAGGGAAGAACATTGGAAGTTCTGCTTAGTAAAGATGGTGGTTGTGTTGATGGCTGCAGCTTTACAGCTTTTGTTTTTTGTGAACTTAGAAAATGTAGACTCTTAGTTTGGCATATTGTTTAACACTTGTATGTGGTAGATTTTAAGACAACTAACACCTGTATTGTTTTGCAATATAATGTCACCCACCATCTTTATTGTTTTCATCTACACATTGATTTCCAGAAAATGTCAAGCTGAGTACAAATTGCGACTGTTTTTGTTTGTTTACATTGTTCCAAACGTTGTTGTTTATTAAAAGAATAGACATTTATTCTTCAAGTCAACTTTAACGTGCCACATCAGATTCTTGTTGTGCCAAATCAGTTTCCGTTAAAGTGACCACAAACGGAGGCCTTTATTTGTGTAACGGACCAAACGTTAGGCCTTATCTTGAGCCCAAAAAAAGAATGGGGTTTAATAACTACTTCTACGCGAACGTTGAGCCCGATTATGAACCTTATCCCATTATATGTTTGATTGGATGATGGGTGGTTGAATTGTGAAAAATGGTATTTCGAGTTGATGTATATATGTTTGATTGTATATGAGTTTGTTAATGATGTTTGATTGAGTTTATTGCATAGAATTATGTTGCATTATTGCACTAAAGTGCAAAATTATAAGAATTTGTGGGCGTTCAAAGGTGCAATAAAATAAAAATATACAAGAATCGAGCTCAAGGCATGTGATGTCAAAAGAAACGTTAAAGGGAGCATATGAATTTAATTGACGCCAATAGGTGCATATAAATTTCTCAGTGCCAATTAGATCAATGATACAATGTTTTCATAGGTAAATTTTCATATGAATATGAGCTAGATTTATTAGTATACATGAAGTCAATGGTCAAGGTATAAGTCACAAAAGTTAGTGAATAACAATGATTAATGATAAAAAAACACATGTATGAACTGAAAATGATTATTACAAATTATAATGTAAAATGAACCACATAGCGAAATAGAAAATAGAGTAATAAAGAAGTAATACGTGTACAAAATCAAATGTACAAATGACAAGAAATTCAATAGGCCATAGACCAACAAGCATCAGTGAAAAAAATCATTTAACAACCGGGCGAAATGAAATGACAAATTTCTTATATTTAGGCTGGGTAAAAATCTTGGAGATTCTTGAAAAAAATTAAATATTCAATCCAAAAATACTCAAAACAAAAAATGTTGACTTTTTCAATTTGAATTGACCCAAAAAATTTATTCAGTATGGTTGTGATTCTTAAACAATACCCAAATCGAGAATTATATCAAGCATGCCCAAAAATACTTGTACTCTCTTTTTTCTCTCTCTAATCATATCGACCTTACTTATATCAATACATTGATGATCCTCAAATTTTTCATAAGCCACCCTCCTCAAACTCCTAAGAAGTGGCAGATCGAATTGGAATCGTACTCTTTTTATTTCATTACAATATTTTCTCAATGACAAATTATGTTAGGTTTATCGAATCTCCCATAACGAGTATGGTGAATCAAGGGCCAAATTTAGATTTACAATGTAATTTTGTAATATATATGTGAATTTATTAGGAATTAGTTAATGATGAAAACTAATTAGATAAGCAATTGCCTAATTCAGAAAAACTAAACATCATTTATTTTCTACAGAGAAAAACTCACACGCACTCAAGGGCAGAGGCACAGGGTTAGCGGGGTGAGCGATTGCTAACCCTTGCCTCCAAGGGAGCTTCAGTACTACTCCCCCATCTCACCGGCGCAAGAGGAGCGGTACTGGTGGGAGTGACTAGTGAGAAACAGAGGAAGGCTTGAAGAAGATAGGTGCTGCCGCTTGGGTTTCTAGTTGTGGTGGTTGGTTTGAACTATAGGTGGAATGGAAGGGAAGATGGTGAAGTGTGGTGGTTTGTGATTGGGAGTTGGTGGGAGGAGAGGTGCTGCGGTGGATTTGGTTTTGGGTGGAGAAAATTTTGAAGATGATGACGGAAGCAATGACTGCAACTTTGCAAGAAAAGGAAATGACAACTTTTCAAGTGATATGAGATATAAACAGGGACAATAAAACAACACTGATTTGTTCTTTGAAAGGAGATTTTAAAAATAAAAAAATTGTCAAGGGACTGAACGCAAAATTTTTAATTAAAAATTGGATCAAAAATTTTTAAATTTTGTCTTTTAGTTACGAAGTTGAAATAAAGCAGACAGTAAAAATCAAATAACAGATATTTACCTATTCCTTCCAGAAAAGTTCTTCTCCTTTCAAGTCTCTCCTCAAAATAAACTCTAAAATTCATTTATCAACCTTCTTTTTTTTAGCAAGCAATCAATACATTAGTACACAATATTTGTCATTTTTTTTAATCAAGTAAGTTTTTTTAAATAGCTTAATTACTTAATTTTGTGCAAATACTGTTTAAATTTTAGATTTTTTAGTTGTAAAATACTTACAAATTAATTATTTGTTAATTTAAATTGTTGGGATTGTTTATTAGCTTTAGTTTAGTGAACTTAATTTTGTATTTATTATGATTTTGTTAGTTAAATTTTTGTGTAAATTTATGGTTAATTTAGTTGTAAATTTTTATGAATTGATTAGTTGTTAATTTAAATTGTTGGGATAGTTAATTAGTGTTATTTAGTGAATTTGGTTGTTAATTTGTTATGATTTTATTAATTAGTCTTAATTTAGTGAACTTAATTGTACGTTACTTTAAATTTATTATAGTGTTTAAATTTAATTAACAAATTTTGTAGGAAATGTTTAGTTATTTTTCTAAAAAACAAAAAAGTGCAGTGGATTCATCTAGTATCGTCGAAATCAACTATCGTGTCTTGGTTCCAGTAGTAACATCGTTTTTCGTGAATGAACATGATTATATGATGTTCGAATGTATTTACAATGTTAAATTAAATTAAACAATGTTCTTTGCAATAGTTTAATTTTTTTATATAAATGAGAATCTTTTTTCATTTTAATACTGCGAGGGATGGAACCAGAGTGGGGGCAGGGGGAGCAGCCTCCCCCTTGGTTAGCGTCGTGTTTAGGTTCCCCCTAGTCAAGATGAGCGGGCGGACGTGCGGTTAAGTGTGAAAAATAGACGACGGAAAGTAAAGTCTGTATTGAGGTACAGGCATGGTTGCTACGAGTGACTGAGTGGAGTTGGTGACTTTCATTGCCAAGCCGAGATGTGAATCAAAATGATGATCGGTGAGGCTGAACAAGGAACAAGATAAAGCAAACGACATCGTTTAACTAAACATAAAGAAAGGGTTAATTTGTGAATGGTAAGGGAATGGTGAGGGTGAATGTAGGCCTGGGCCTAGTTATTTTATTTAGAAGCTTTCTGCTTGTTGAATGTAAATTGTAATTGGAGTGAATTGCTTTTTAATGTATATTTTAAATTAATTGTTGTAACATGAGCTAATGTCGTTTTTTTAAATAGAATATAAGAAACATATTAAGTTAGGTTTTATAAAATTTGACATAGTTTAGCTAAATAAGTTATTTTAAACTAGTTAAATAAGTTATAAGTGTTAAATGGATTAATCAGATCAAATAGGTTAAATACTTTAATGTGTTATACGTAATATGTTTATAATTGTGTCGCTCAAAAATTAATTCCTTATAAATAAACCCGATATATGGTTGTTAAACAATAATTTTGTAAAATCATTTTATAAAAATGATATACAATGTACATATAAAATAACTTATAAAAATGTAACACCAATTTTGGTTCATTTATATACAAAATGCAAGCGGAAGTTTACACTGATGTTATAATATATAATAAAATCATTTACTTCATATTCAAAATCAGAGTTTTTGGAGTCACCTTATCGATATTCAATCCCTCTTCACGATCTGCCCAAATGGATGTAAGTCCTCACCTAAAAAGGTTGGAAAGTAGCAACATGAGTATATACGAATATATACTCTGTAAGTACA